>JACMZG010001885.1:19841-33122 GCA_018340805.1 Microvelia longipes | reverse complement strand
GCAATTAGACTGTTAAACGCTGAGTGATGCAGCCACTCTGACCACAGGCACCAAAACAGGGCACAGTGACGTCACCCAATTATTTTTAGCTATATAAATGACCTTTACTTTTAATCCCTAACTTCACAGGAGAAATAATAGGGTTTGCTGATGATACGTGTCTGCTCTTCTCCTCAGATACCGACAGTTGGCAACAATTGTTGGCTAACGTTGAACAACAGTTATCTCTATCAGTAACTGGCTTCACACTAATCTCTTATACCTAAACACCAAGAAAACAAACTTTATTACTTTCTCTATTTCAAAAAGGGACAACCGAAACGATATTGACAAATTAAAAATCATGAATGTAAAATGCAAAAAAATAAACGTAAATCAACCTTGTGATTGCATATCAATAAATAAAGAGTATCAATTAAATACTTAGAATAAAGATTGACCAAACAATGACTTGAAAACTCAAATTAACAATTTTACAAATAAAATACGTAAATGTTATATTATTTAGATGTCTCAGAGATTTTTGTGATGAAAAATTAATGAGAAACAATTTATCACGCGTTAGTCGGAATCATTATCAGTTATGGTATAGTGGGTGGGTTCTGCTCACCCAACTTCATCTACATTCATTAGAAATAGCTCAGAAAGCTGTTATTAAAACAATCCTAGGAAGCCTAGGCTCTATTCAAACTGACAACTCTTTTTGGATTTCCCTGTTCTTACTGTGAAGCAATTATTCAACAAAACAATATTATTAAAATATTTTAACGAAACAAAAAACTATATAACTATGATTTAAGCACTAGAAATAAGCAAAATAGACTTGTGGAGAACTTACAGTGTAGAACATCTCTCATGCAACGTCACGCTGCAGCAGAGTCCTATTATTTTTAATCAAATTACCTAACCATATTAATCTAATCTTTACTTCAAAGAGTACAAAAAGATGTTATACTGTGGCTAAATCCGCCACCTACTAAAACTTAAAACTTATATTTATATTAACTAACCTAAATCCATCTACTTTTAAAATACTAGTTTTTAATTTTGTATAATATGATTATTTTTTTCTATTTAAAAAAATTAAAGGAAAAAAAAATGTTTTGTTTTTAATTACTCAAATGCTGGAAATTTTCACCTTTGAAATGTAATTAATTTTAAATAAAAAAATTTGTAAATAAATTATCATAAATGATTAACATTATAAAAACAAATACTAATCTATAAATTATAAGGAAAAACAAATAATGATAAATATATAGCCGCGCACAGCTATAGCTTATGCGGCTATTAAATAATTTATTATTTCATAGTTATTTGCATATTCCATGTCAAATAGACTTTTATTATTATTATTATTATATTACTTTTAAATGTTTTATGGCTGATATTTATATGTTATACTGTATTATGCTTTCAAATAATAAATAAATCTTAAATCCTTAAAAAAAAAAAAAAAAATAAAAAAATTTTCTTAAATTAAATTGAAATAAAATGTCTTCACAACCCCTGACTGCCAAGATGCCCTAGGATATACATTTATTTTTGTAAACAAAAGTTCCTTTTAGCGTTTCCTTTGGAAATTCGCCTAATGGATAGGTGTCAGGCGATTCGAACCTCGGACCACGACACAAATCCGTTTCAGGAGGTCACCTAATGACGAAAACATACGTTTCGCGAGAACTTTATATATATATATATAATATATATATATAAATATATATATATATATATATTATACATAACATATATTATATATATATATATATATATATATATAATTATAATATATATATATATTATTATTTGTAAAGTCCAAGAGATAGGCATAAGTGAATTTTCAAAATAAAATTTGCTAGACAAAATTTTACTGAATTTCTGCTTTTATCTTTATTTTATGTATTCGTTGAAGCTTTCTTCCCTTTGAGATTCTTAGTTTACACATCTTTTTTAAGAACTATCCTGTTATCTTTAAAATTTTGGGGAATAAATAACATCATTTATTAAATTTAAAGTATTTTATTTCAACCATATACTTTTTCATCCATTACTAATTTCTCTAATTGTAAATATGAATTGTATGTAAAACTCACATATGGTAAAAGATTTAAAGATACAGTATGAGACAACATAAGTATTTTTAAACATTGTACAATAAATTGTTGTGGATTTTTTTTTTAAAACTAAGTAAAACTTATAGATATGCAATTTTTACACCCAACATATAATGTAATGAGTAATTTCCTTTCATTTATGTAGTTTTTTGAAATTTTGGCGGCAAGTGATGTTACCGATGTGATTTTTCTCCCATCTATATGCCCTGCTATAGGTTTTCTATGTCATTTTTTTTAAAACTCCTTTTTTTTGGTTTGTATGTACTGTTATAGACACCATGTCTGCTCGAAGCACCAGATCCGTTCAAGATACTATGGCTGTTTGATGCACTAAGTCTTCTTGACGCAACATTTCTTCGTCCTCGTGATACCTCATACCTCACACCTCCCCCTTCATGCAGCTCCACCAGTCTACACTTTAACAGCATTAAGTCATTATTAATTTTTTTTTAGTACCTAGACCGGCCAGTCGGTGCTCCGAAGTCAGGTGACTTTCTCTTTTACTACTCAATCCGCTCTTCAAGCAATCAGTTTTCCTTTTTAAACAAATGTGAGTTTCATATTTGAGCTTATTCAGTTGTAGAGGAAGAAATTGCAAAAAAAAATATATATATATATTACATAAAATTATATCCAAACAATTTTTAAAAAATATAAATAAATAAATAATCTATTAAAATTGTATACAAACATTGAAACTCATGCTATTATGTAAGTGTACTCACCTTTATTCTCAAATGAAAATCTAAATCTGTCAAAGAAAGGCGAGTTTGTTAGGCAGACTATAGGCTATTACGTTCGAGTGATATAATTTAACCTGTTTGATATTTATTGATAAGTTTTTCTTCACACATTTATACTATGTTTATATGTACTAGGTTATACTATGTTTATTTTTTTTTTCTTGTCAACATGTTTTGTATAGTGGGCCTATGAGCCACCTATAGTGTTACAAAGGTTTAAGGCTCACGATAGTTGTAAGTATATCTAAATATATTGTTTTGAAACCACTCTAAAAATCTGTGTTGTGTGGCTTATTTACCTCAAGCTCTCTCAGAAGCACAACGACTTGTCCCTCAGATGTCTGATGTTCTCTCTATCAAAAAAAGGGAATATTGCAAGCTTATTATGTTCTCGCTATTAAAGCTATACTTTCAAAACTAACCAATCTCTGGAAACTCTACAATACCTTCGAAACACTACAGTATATATATATATATATATATATATATAATATATATATATAATATATATATATATATATATATATATATATATATATATATATATAATTAAGCCACAGATTCAGAATTTGTGTATTTGTCTCCAAAGGGATCATCATTTTCATAAAAATTAATTATTATAGAAATTAACAGAAATTATACGAAATATTTCTTCGAGATATATATATATATATAACTTTGATTTTGAAGATTTTTGAAATGTTTGCTAAGTCATTATTGTGGGTTAATCATGTCATAAATACTTCATAAACAATATTATAAGTGTGTGTGTAAATTTATGTATGTATATACAAGATTTTTGTTTTAGACGTTTCTATGTGACACGATAACTTTTAAACGCTTTCTCGGATTAAAATAAAACATAGTACAAAACTCAACCTTGTTAATGCCCCGAACCTTATTGTTCATGAAATATTTGTGACGTCATTAACCCACAATAATGACCCCACAAACATTTCAAAAAATCACAAATCTTCAAAAACAAAGTTATTAATATATTGATTCAAGCAATAGATTTAGAATATGTTTAGCAACGGCTGTGAAAAGTGTCAAAAGGTTCAGAATCATGACAGCAATTATTTCGTAGAATCGCAAAACTTCCAAAAGTGTTTAGATCGGGTTGAAATCCTTATTCACAAGCACTGCTATGTATTGTTAACAAATATTCGAAGTTAAATGTTAACTATAGTAAACTATATAGTTAACATAAACTAACTATAGTATATAGTTAAATACTACTATATAGTTACAGTGTTAACTATTGTTTATTTATTTATTGTTATTTTTTTTTTAAATTTATTTTTGTATATTTATATTTATTTATTTATTTTATTTATTATAATATATTAATTATAATATTTTATTTTATTATATTATTTTATTTTATTTTATTATAATATATTAATTATATATATTTTATTTTATTTTATTATTATTATTTTATTTATTTATTTATTTTTTATTTATATTTATTATTTATTATTTTATTTATTTTTTATTTTTATTTATTTATTATTGTTATTGTTATTTATTAGTGTTAACTATACTTAGTGTTAACTAGTGTTAACTTAGTTAATTATAGTTAACATAAGCTATGTTAACTAATACTATCAGTATTAGTTCCGGTTTTATCGACTGACATAAACAACATAATGTAAACAAATCTCGTTTTTTGATAAATGTATTTGAAAATTCGCAGTATGGTACTTATATAAATTAGTAATATGGCACAACTGATATAGTTCAAGAACTGTGTGGCAGCTTTGCCGATGCAGGGAGATGCAGGGGCCGCTGAGCAGAGCCACTAAAATACATTATTTAGTTACGAAAGATTTTGATCATGTAGAAAATGGGGGTAGGGCTCAGCCCCTTGGAAGCTCTGTTTTTAAATCACGGATGAGAAAAAGTATAGGCTTAGTCTGTTTAAAAAAATTCAGGCAGGATGTCGTTATGTAAAGAAGTGCGCCTATGACACTGTAACTAAAACTCTAGGAGTGTAGTGCTAATAATAATAACTTTTTTTCTTATAAACCTCTTATAAGAAATGATACAAACCAAGCAGGAATATAGATACAAAAAGTCCGACGCAATGTGAAGCAATGTTTTGTGAAAGGAAAAAAAAAGAGTGAAAGAAAGGTCGAAAGGATAAAGGCGAGGGTTAAGGAAAGAGAGAGGATCAGAAAAACGTAATGTAAAGGATCTGTCAGGACCTGAACGAGTGAAATAAAGAAATAACATTACGACACACGTAACACAATCTACCCTTCTCTCCGAGTCTTTTTTAAGATGGATTTTTTATATTTCTAAAAAAAAATTACGAAATAAAAGAGAATGGAATCGAATGAAGAAATAGTGAAATGAAGAGAAGTGATCCTTTGAAAATGAAAGGAATTATATTAGGATAACATAATGTATAATATAATGAAAGAAGTATAAAGTCTGATGATTACAAAACTCTATTGGCAAAGCACTTGTAGCCTAACAGAGTGCTAGCTTTATATTTATCTAACAGAAAATGCCAATGATGATGACCTTAGAGAAATTTTGTTTTTTTTTTTATAGTGCAAAGGGGGAGGGGGTGGTTTAAATATGAAAAGTTGTAAAGAAATTATTCCATCTAAAAGTATAATGAAAAGTTTTAATCCTGCTATAATGGATTTTAGGATTAAAACGTATTCAATTTTTGTTTTACGGTATTTTCAGCAAAAGACAGTTTGATTATTATAGAATAGATAAGACAACAGTCTAACTTAAAAAAGACAATTGCGTTTATCTTAGTTGATTTGACATTACTGATTATGTAATTATTAATTCCTTACTTAGTGAAGGCTTCATCGAATTTATAGTTAGCGAATAGGTGAAAGCATGTCAACTAATGAGAGCATGATCTATGTATGAAAGCTATAATGCTCTTGGAGCATTTAACTACCACTTCTTGCCTCATTTTAATACCACCTGTTGTTTAATTTTACAACCACTTGTTGCCTTATTTCACTACCACTTGTTGCTTAATTTCACTGCGACTTGTTGTCTCATTTCACTACCACTTGTTGCCTCATTTCACTACCATTTTTGTTTGTTTATAGGGTTACCCAGGAATATTAAGCCAATGACAAAGGATAAAGTTTTTTTAGGCCCATAACAATATAAACACCTTAGCATAGCCGGCCCTAAATCAATTGTTTAGCTTCAATTTATAGACAACTTAATTTAACTGTAAGACGTAAAACATACAACATGACTAACCCATTGCATCATGTCTCACCTTATTTTTAATTTCTAATCTAAAGAATTTTTAACGCTCTATTTTTCTTTTGAATTAAAATACTCCATTTTTTAATCTATTTATTTTGTTTTAATTATTACTAAAAATCTTCTTGCAAATACTTATGTAATGACAAATATACGTCAAACTTTTTTAAGAATTATTTAAAAATATATCTAAACATATTTCAATTAATTTATATTTTAGGACGGTGCGTATTTTAATATTTATTTATTTTATTTTTTTGTATATTTTTTATGACGTATTTAATGTCGCCGTCTCGCCTACTTACGTCGTTTCCTTGAATTGTACAAAGTTTTTATTTCTTTATCTTAATCACACACTCATAAATATACATATATATATATATATATATATATATATATATATATATATATATATATATATATATATATATATATATATATGTGTGTGTGTGTGTGTGTGTGTGTGTGTGTGTGTGTGTGTGTGTGTGTGTGTGTGTATTAAGAATTAATAATATGACTAATCAGGGTAAATATCATAAGAACATAGAATTCAGTGCCATCTGAATATTAATTATGTTTTCCATTTTATTTAACTCAAGGTGAAAAGTAAAAGTAAACGTTTCTAAGGGTAATTCCGCATTGACCAAGTTAGTAAAACATGACTGTCACGTGACTATTTCCTAGGGCATTTGCGTTTTTTTTTAATGCTCTTAAAAATTGCAGTTCTATCAAATGTTCATCATTATAGGAGTCCAATACGATTGCTGGTATTAAAATCTTATAATGTCAGAAATTATAAGTGTTCAATTTATTATGCGAATAGTTCGTATGGTGACTTATAGGGTGATAATTGCTATGCTTTAGTGTGTTATGTTGGAAAAAATTTTTTTTTAAAGTTTCTCATCCAAAATATTGGATAGAGATGTAACATGGTTTATAAACAATCACTTATTTTTCATAAGCCATAAAAATAATTTATGGCATAAATATAATTTTCACATCATTTGTTAGTTTAATTTTATTTGTCTATTTGATTTGTCATTCATACAAAAATTCTTATTTCATTCTTCATACATTTTTTAGCTTACTTCTTTTACTTTTGCTTAATTCTTTTCTTCCCAACTTAATGTGATAAGCAAGTATTGATTTCAATTTAAAGTTGTTTGTATGTAGCTAAGAAACCAAGTGTTTTTCAGGTAAGAGAAAATTACGGGCAACAAAGGAAACGATAGCTCGAAGTTCTAGATCAAGCTGAGAAATCTAAATACCGTATTAGTATCATAAATTCTGGCTCACTTTACAAGTTCCCTGCCTGACTTAAGAATACATTTCTTGCTTAAGAAATCAGTTTATACTTTGTAGCCCGAGCAGTAGAGTTCTTGCTTGCTTCTCAATTTTTATAAATTTCTCGAAGGACACATTAATATTTTGAGCAATATTTTTGAATCTTTTAAACTATTTTCATAATTTTTGACTTCATTCTGCGCACAATTTTAAAGCTAATCTTTAAACATTTTTAGCTCCGAAAAAAATCTGGAAAAAAATACCACTTTTATTACTTATTGTGGGTTCATGACGTAACTGTGTGTGTCTGTAACGCCATAATATTAATATATTTTTGATCAGTGTATCCCACCCCCTTTCCACAAAATCAGTTCTGCTGTCGTCGAATTAAATTTTCTCTACTAGTTTCTTGAGGAGGCTGATATAATGTACATTTTCACAACTTCAAGTCACCGTCTCATCTAAGTTTATCACTTAAATCAAGATCTATGATCGTTATGGGCTGAATTATTCCTGTTTTGTCTGGATTCCTTTCTAAATTGAACGTCTGTTGTGGAAGTGGAAGACCAGCAAATCTGAGCAACAGCCTATATTAACCACATTTATCAGTTATTTCGTTAGATTTTATTTTAAATTTTACAATCTCTTTTTTAATAGCAAAATCTAATTTGTTATTACTTTAAATTTAAAATTTTAAATTACCAAACTGAGGTATACGAATGGGGACAATTAAGTCGTGTGATTAATTTTTAATGCATGTTATTGCTGAGAGTAATAACAATGAGTTTAAGATGCTCCCTGAAGCGCAACTACCACGTGATCACGGATGCCTATTATATCTGACTGAATGCGTGTTTATTGATCCGTTACACTCGCTAACGCTAAATGGTCGCTTCGTTCTCTTCTTCCTGTTATAACTCATTTTTATATTTCCGACTGTGTTTCACTTTCAAAATAGATGAGTCAAAAATTGTTTGTATGATATGATAGATCAGTTGTAATCACTGAACAAGATCAATTTGGTCTTACTACAGAGTAGGGAGATTTAAATTTAGGTAATTATATATATAGTATACGCTTGTAAAATTATTCGATCCCTCTAAAATAATTATATTTCTTACTTGAAAGCCGTAAATAATCTAAACGGTTAGACGAGAAATTTTTCGGGTAAGGTTGAAAAGTTCATGCTATAAATAAAACCTAGTGTATCACTGAAATGAAAGATTGCGAATAATACTACTAATAATACTATAAGAATGTCATTGTCTCCTTTTAATCTCGCTACTATACCCTCCTAGTAGCTTTGCATGTAAATATTATAATTCCCTCATCTATAAAATCGAATTTTACAGCCTAATATTATTTATTACTGATTGCATATTACGTAATATTTATTGCTTTTACTTTTATCTTACAAATACTGTTACTCCTGACATTTTGTATAAAACTATGTTTATTACTACATTTTATTTTATCTTTATATTCCTTTCTAATTTTCTTTCATTTCGATCATTTTATTCTCAAGGTTTTATTTAAAATGTGCTGTTTTAAAACTTAATATGGTGTAAGTCACCTACACATTGCAAATGTTTTTATGTATGCGACCCTCGATTTTGCCTTGCCTCTCTCTTTTACTTTTATGGTGTTTTGGGTTTGTATTCTCTTGAAAATTTTTATTACATATTAAAATTAATATAGTTTTACATGGCAGCCAATAGTATAATCATTTAACGAAGACTAACAATTTTTTTTTTGAATTAATCGTTCATAAATTACTTGTTCAAAAGACTTCTATCTTTAGTTCAACTCTAATTATTATGATGTATAAGTCTAAAGCTAGATGTGCAATTCTTCTAAATAGTTCATGAGATACCAAATCGTGAAAAAAATTTTATATGACAATAATTATTATTATAATATTTGTAGGTTCGTTATTCAATCTCTCTACCTGTTGATTTTATTTGTATATACTTCAAGAATCATTTTAAATCAATATTTGTAGCTTTTGTTTATGGTGCCATTTACTTTACAGTCGATCGTTTAGTTTAAAATCCCAAGGTCATAAGTATATTGGGATTAACCAATCAGAGAAGCCGCTGCCTTAAACCTCTCACTTAAAAAGAGAAAAAAAATCCCTACCCCAATAACCGCTGTAGGGAAAAAACCTTCTTCCCGGCAATCGTTCACTTTGTTTGTAGTTCTTCTTTTGATTAGTTCGTTTTGAAAACTACTTTCAAATTAATCTTAAAAATGATATTTTAAAATAAAACTACACAAAAGAAAAGTAAAAAAACAATCGCCAATAAGAAAATACGGGTAAAATAACCTGATTTGTTTACATAGTTTTTTCCCGCTACCTTCTAGCAGGGATTTTTTTTCTTAAGAATCAGTGGTGTCTAAACTGACCTGTCAAGATTTTAATTAAACGATAGAAATTATGATATTTAACTTAGTAAGATAAACCCTAGTACAACTTGATCTCACAAAGTATAGAAGTATAACCTTGAAGTTTAACTCTCATGTCTGCAAGAGCAGGAGCTACCTTTGTCCCCACTACATCCCTCTCCCCACCTCTTACTCTGCCCTTCTTCCAAACCATCCTTTCTACACTTCACCTTGCTCTCTTGTTTATCTTATTCCTTTCACTCCGGATTCTTGATTCCTTTCACATTATTTCTTCACCTTACTAAAAGCCAATCCCTTATTCTTGTAATACATTATAGTTTTTATCGTTACCATCTTTTTCAAGTTCTTTGTAACTTTTTTTATTTCGCAATTGTATAAAAATGTTTTATTCAACTCTTCTTTAAGAATGATATTACAAAAATTCATCTGCATTATTTACCTCAACTATGATAGTTAAGGGTCTAGTTCCTTTATTTTTTACTTTTCCTTACTTTTACATTTCGAAAAGTATTGTGTTTGCGAAAAAATCCCAAACCGGTATGAAACCGGAATTATCCGTTTCAGGCGTTATTAAGGCCTCCTGAGTGGTTTTCGCAAAGTTTTCTGTCTGTTCGATATTATTTAAGTTTATTTCTGGCTGAGGGGCCGAAGGAGGGCTACCGCTCTCGCCCTTACTGCCCAGTCCGCCCCTGGGAGAACGTTAAAAATACAAATCAAAACACAAACAATGTGGGATGACGAAAACAATTGATTTATTATAACCTTAACTCTCTCTTTAAGGAGGTTTCAATGAAGTTACAGATGTTTTAAAAAGACATTTGCACATAATACATTGCACATTGAAGGGTGCAATGTATTAAGATAGGCTTTGCCCCTCTAGTATACAATATCTTTATGAGTCTATGGCAGTCCGCAGAATATTAACGACTGAATGGATACTAAACTGTTGCGCATTTAGTATCCATAATTTAACCGCGTTCAATTTTTTACTTTATAAAAACTTTTTAGAGAAAAAAGAAAATTTAGTGTCTGATATTCATGTATTCGTGTAAATATTACTCAGAAAAGCTATGTTGCGTAAATTAACAAAGTAATTATCACTTTTTAAATTCTTGAAATACTAATCATTTAAATTGTTTATCGTAACACTTGGCTATTGAGACACAAACAGAGTCGTTTTAATGATAGATTAATATTTAAGTGTGTATTTCCGTATTAATTAATTGATCTGAAAATAGGATTACGAATATTGACAATAAGACTTAATTATAATCCAAGTAAAACATTACAAAACATCATATACTACCGGGTTGAACATATCAGGTGCACCAACATGAAATCTATAAAAATATGGGGATACATGTTTAATCTTGTCCAGTTGCCTATCGTTATTATTGATGAAGTTGTTTTGTTGTTGTCGTGTAATTAATATGAAAGTGTAATTATCTTTATATCTTAGTTGTGAAATGGAAGTAAAGTGAATGTACATTCATCTTTATAATCAGATCTGTTTTAGATGTCAGTGTCGTGTCCTTGAATATACCATCTAAAGCTCCAAGGATAAATATTCTATATTTGTCTTTCAAAATTTCCTTACATTTCATTAATGTCATTTTATGTATTTTATTTATGTGAATACATATAGATAATTTTTATTTATTTATGTATTACGTATATGATGGATGTGGATATCTTAATAATATTTCTATTCAGGGATTTTCAAGACAATGAGGTTCATTTAAAGCATCATATTACGCAATGTGCTGAATCGAAATGAAAACCATATTGTGGGTGTTAAAATTTCGAAATGTGCAGCTCGAATAAGGACGTTTTGTGGGTGTTAAAAATTTCGAAATGTGCAGCTTCGAACTAAGGACGTTTTGTGGGTGGTTAAAATTATTTTCATATCTTGTAAACATTCTGACATCTAAAATAATTAATGTTTGTCTATCGAATAATTTTTATTGCTAGTTCATCATCAGAGCCTGGCCAACAAATAAGAACAATAACTCAACAAAAATAAAATAATTAATAACTCAACACAATGAAATAAATAAAAGCGAAAATAATTGATAATACATTTAAAATAAAATACAAATATCTTTGATATAATACAACCGCCATAAAGACAAGGAAAAAAGGAGGTTTATCCGCCTTACTAATAATTTTATTATTCTGATTTTTGAATTTTCATTTAATTTGTTTTATTTTTTTTTATTATCTTCTTTTTTAAAAGCACTGATGATGGCCTCTTTTGAGCCAAAAGCTCGTTGTTGTAGTTTTTTTAATAGACGAATTTAATTGTGGAGGATCTTTTTTAATCTTTTGCTTCTTTACTATTTATGCTCACCTTAGAATATCAATAAAGAATTATTTATGAGAAGTATTTTTTAAACTTTTTTGTTATTTAACATATTTGTTTTTTTTTAATAATTTTAATTGCATCTCTTCAATACAATGAGTACAATAATAAATAGCTTGGAAGGCGAAGAAGGAATTTAATTAAATCTCATTTAATTCACCTTGGTTTTTGTGCAAACAGTCTAAATCTCAAAACATTAGCTGCGACAATAAAAAAAAAACTCTATAATGCAGTTTAAATATTGAAAAGTGCTCATATTTGATTATAAGTGCTAAATTCAATATAATTGCTAGCCTTGCTCTAATTACAAACGCATCGTCCTTCTAAAGTTTTTAGTGCGATTGCATTTATTTCATTTTTTTTATTTCCTTTTAATTTTACAAGTTTCACCAAAGGTTTTCATCAAGGTTATCTTTATTACACTTTAAAAAATTAACACTAATTTATGAATTTATTTTTTTTTTACTTTTTTATTTGTTTTTGTTTATCGTTTAATGTATTTTTGTTTTGTATTTATTTGTTTTATAAACAAACGTATATTTGATTTAAAAATAAAATAAAAACATCGAAAAATAAATAATTAAAAACCAATCAAACAAAAACAAAAATATGGAAATTATAGACACTTATCTATAATTTATTTAATAGTAAACTAATACAAATTTCCTTAGAGATAACAATAAGGATAAAATAATTAATTAATAATTTAAATGGATCTATCGAAAATTCTTCTGTAACTTTAAAACTTCTCTAATTATAACTTCAGTAATAACAGTTATTTTAGGTTTTTCTAATGTATATACTGTTTTATTTATTTAACCTTTTTTATTGTGTTTTAACTTTTTTGACTTAACTTATTTTATTTGCTTTTTTATTTATCTACTTGATGTTATTATTATTTGCTAAGTTTTGTTATTACTTGTTTAGGCACTGTAGATGGCATTATTGCCGAAAGCCGGCTCTGCACAATAAAGTTTAAATTTAGTGGAAAGACGTTGTTGGTGTTGATATTATCTTCTCTAATTAGTTTAACAAATACAAAAATAAATTATATTATTCCCAGGATTGGCAAAAATTAGAAAGGAAATTTGTTTCAGTGTGTATTTACGAGCTATTACTT
>JACMZG010001885.1:0-18817 GCA_018340805.1 Microvelia longipes | reverse complement strand
ATCACTATGGATCATTTCCCAATAAAGATTTCATGAAAACGATTGGTGCATAACTATACAGACCAGTTACATTATTCCCGGATTTTGTATTAGACATACGCTATGTTTTATATTTAAGATAAATAGTTTTATTTCAAATTAAATATTTATATTGATAAAAAAAAATATGGCCTTTTAGGATTCTATTAAGTGTTTCTGAAAAAAGAAGATATATAAATATCGAATAATGGATGGGAGCATCGTCAAAATTGCCACAAGAAATATGTCGATCCAAAACAGCAATCAACAATTTTTTAAAGAAAAAGTGGATTTTAAAAAGAGAAGAAACGATATGGAACCAAAAGAAAGTTTAAATAATCGCGATAAAGACGAATTTGTTGCAGAAGCACAGCAACAAAGTCATAGTCATGTAGGAAGATTGCTTGCCAATTTAAACTTAGATATTCAAGATGGACCGTGAATTGAGCTATAAAAAAGTCAGGCATCAATCAAATATCTGAAAAAAGAAACCATCAACCATTCTCCTCTTAACAAGATGAGCCACTAAGCGAATGAGATTGAAGTGGAAAGGAGACCATATGAAACCTGGAACGAAGAATGGCAAGAAAGTTGTATGGTCTGATGAAAAGAAGTTCAATTTGGATGGCCCTGATGGCCTCTCATTATTATTGGCAATGATTTACGGATAAGACAACATTCTCTATTTCGACGCGTGCTCACGGTGGGCGGTGGTAGTGTAATGATTTGGGCGGCTTTTGGTTGGAACTGGGCAAAGCAAAATTAGCTTCATTGAGTCTCGGCTAAAGCAAAGGCTATCAAGATTGTGTTGAAAACCATCTTATAATATTTGGTAAGATGAAATTGGTGCCAAGAATGGATTTTTTCAACAGATAATGCAACCAATCATAGAGCCAAAGTCAATATTCCTGTTTGAACGTCCAAAAAAATCATGTTTCTACCATGGCCATCCCTGTCACCGGACCTAAATCCAATGGAAAATTTATGGGGTTTAACTTACTAGAAGGTTTTACGGCTAATGGGTGCAATTTACACCACTCAAAGAACTAAAATCTTGCTATAAAATAAAGAGCATGGACTGAGGTGACTGATAATGGCCGACATCATTAGTAAACTCCGATGCCAAATGGATCTATGAACTCATTAGGCTAAGATGGAGCACAAACCAATTATTAAATTGTTATTAATAATTGTTTGTTAATAAAAATTGTTTGGTGAACTGGTCTTATAAGATTTTGCACCACTCATTTTCAGCATATTTTTTAGTACAATCCATTAAATAATTACCTATGATGTTGAAAATTTTGCAAGCAATATGATAATAGGCTAACATACTAATATAATATTTAAACCCAAATCGGAATTATTTAAACCCTGACTGATATAGGTGGTCTTATAGTTATGCACCATATTTTTCATATTTTATGAAAATTGTCTCAATTGATCGATCCTTATTAGTCTGTTTCAATGATATTTCTTCAAATTTTCATATTTCATTAAAATTTCTATATTTTTATCAAATTACTATCAAAAAAGTCATTAAATTGTAATCAAATTTCTATAAAAGTAAATAAACTTCTTAAGAAATTTGTAAATTCATTCATATTTTTACTTATTACATTTGTCTCAATTGAATCGATCCTTGTAATCTTTCTTTTTAAAAACAACTTCTGGTTTGAAATCAATTTTTGTTCTTCTTTCGCCTTCATTTTCATTTCCGTTTTTATCAAATTTCATGTATTCTAACCAAATTTGTGTATTCTAACCAATTTTTATAATATAGTTAAAAAGTAATAGAATTCTAAAGAAATTAGTCAATTTAATGGTATAATTCATATTTTTTAATGAAAATTTACATTTGTCTCAAATTGATTCGATCCTTATAAGTACGTCCAATTTTAAAACTTCTTGTTTCAATTTTCAATGAGTTTCTCAAATTTTCATTAAATTTTTTTAGAGAGTACCAATTAAATTAACATAAAGTAAAGTAATTATTCTTTAAAACCTAGTCATTTAATCATTTTAATCAGTCAATTTTAATTATTTTCCCATTAATTCCCACTCTGTATTGTTTTGATACCAAATCATTGATTTACCATATAAAAATACTTTTATGTGTTTAAGACATCATGAATAATTTAATCAATTTAATATTAATGTTAATTTAATTTATTAATTAATATTTAATTAATCTTTTATTTATAATGAAAATATTGTTTTAATATTTAAAGATTTTCATTATTTGAATTTTTCTTAAATTAAGTAAGACTCGTTTATAATATTTTTAATTAAATGTTTCATAAAATTTTACATGAAGATTTTATGAAATTTATTAATTTACGAAGATATGATTTTAATTGAAAATTTTATGATGAATTTTAAATTTAATTGAAAAACCTTAATGGATCAGATTTAGATTTTTTATTTTGATTAATAATTATTTTAATTATTTAAAATCTAAAATTAAATTAATTATTTAATTTTAATTATTATTGATTTAATTAAAAAATAATCAAGATACACGTGCAAAATTCATTTTAAAATTAAATTTATGACAACAATTTCTTACTCACAGAGGATTAATGTTCTACTTTTTATTTAGAATTACTTGTTTCTATTGAATTTATTTACAGATTAACTTGTTCTAATTTCAATAAATAATTTGTAAAATATTTCATACTAAAAATCTAATTATAATTATCAATAATGAATTCTGTCATAAAAGTTCATGCATATTTAAAATTCACCTAATCTTGTAAAATTTTTTCAACTATTTAGCAAAAATTTATTTACTTTACGGATAATTATTACTATTTAGTAATAATTTTATATTAATTTTAATTATTCTTTCAAATAAATTTTTTCAAAATGTTTTCAGTTTAATTATTCATGAAATTTAATTGTCAATTACTTGTAAAAGCATACTGTTAAAATTAATACAAAGAGACTTTTGGATAATTTAGTTATATCAAAATAATTAATTCGAGTTTTAAAAGAAAAGTTTTAAAAATTATTTTAAAGTTACTTAATTTTTAATGAGAATATACTTTATCAAAACTATTTTATTCAAATTATTTTGTATTTTTTCATGATTATTGAATAACTTTTGGAAATATGAAATTTTTATGCATATTTATCTATATTTGTTACTTTCACAATAAAAGTAATATAGAAAATATTATCTGCAAGATACTTGATTATAAAAGTTAATATTTTAAATACTAATTACAATTTAATTAAAAATCAAAGTTTTAACAATGAAATAAAAAATTATAAGCTATGGGTTTATTATGTTTCAATACAGAAAGTCTGTGGTCAGCAAAGCTCTATTGAAATTATTATTTAAACATTTTAAGTAAAATACACATAAACTTTACTTTTAAGTAAATAAGGTCATATTAATTAATTATCTCGTATTAATTACCTAAAATACTTAGGGAAATTATCAAATAGTTAAAATCTTAAAATAAATTTTTAAATCTAAAATTTATCACCTACTAAAAAATTAAAAAATTTATTAATCCAAAAAAAAGTCCTGTGAATAAAACCTTAAAAATTATAAAGCGTTTATTTGCATTGAAAATATTACCATTTTTGCTTGAAAAATATTTCCGCTTATTTGGCCTTGTAATAAAAATTTAGTTTTACTTAATAACTTTTATCTCAATAAGGTCTGATGTTACAAAATTTATACCGTAAAATCAGCGAAAAATTCTCTATCTAATAGAATGTTTTCATAAAAATTTTTTTGAAAAAATATTTTTTGATATTTCGATGGTCGGCGTTTCACCATATGGGTGGTCCATCTTCTTGACCAATTTATTTTTAATTAAGGTTTTCCTTCATAACCTTTGACCCATAAGTTTGATGATGTGAAATTTATACCGTTAGAATCAGCGCAAAATTCTCCATCAAATAAATACTTTTATAAAAAATTGTGGTTTTTGAAAAATATTTTGAAATTTCGGATAGTGTGGGTTCAAATCTTCCTCTTGACCACCTATTTTTAAATAGGTTTTTCCCAATAACATTTCTCACCTATAATGTTTGACGATTTTAGGTTATGAATTCGGAATCACCGTAAAATTCTCTATTGATAATGTACCGGCATCTTGAAGAATTCGAATCACTTTTTTATTTTTCGGAAAACTTTTCATGTAGGAAATATGAATGAAATGATTTTCATCGAATTCCCAAATGGATTGATGTAAAATCTCGATAAAAATTTTTTGAAAAAATTTTTTGAAAAAACTTGGGTCGTCTCACACCTCTTAAGAAAAATTTTTAAAAAAATCCTAATTCAAAAAAATAACATTTTTTATTATTAGTAATGTAAATTTATTATGAGTCATGAAAAACGCACCAAACATATAGTATGATGTATATTTTTTCAAAACGCACCGTAATAGCCAGTATATAAAAATGTATAAAACCTTTTTGCAACAGGGGGGTCTTCCAATTTAAACAAAGAATAAAAAATTTATGGTGCATAAATGTGGTGCTGAGCCACCCCAAAGTCAATTACGTCATTATTACGTTATAGTTACGAAATGAATGATGTAATAAATTTTAAGGATTATATAATAATTACGTCATTAGTTACGCCCTATACTCACTCATTATAACAAATAATTATTAAGTATTACGTCATTATTACATAATAAGTGCAATAAAAACTGTAATAAATACTTACGGTCAGCCGGGGGTCCTCCAAAGTTTTTTGGTGTCGTTAGCCAACTATCTAACCTACTTTCATTCCGCTAGACTTACCCGTTTTGATTTGATCCCTTGTCAATTTTCTCTAATATATATTTTACGTAATTCACTGCTCTCGTTTAGTACATCTACCCGTTCGATTTTTAAATCGTCAGTTTTCATCTGGATTTTTGTTTTATTCATTTTCTTTTCCAATTTCTGATTGTTGTTGTCTCCTACAAATATTTCCGAAAGCCTCCTTTTTCGTATTTGTTTTTATATCAGTTTTCGATATCTTTGTAGTTTACCTCTTGGTCTTTATTAAACTTCTTTCCTGACGAATTTCACTTTTTTCTTCTGTACTAAATATATTCGATTTCTACCCTATTGTCCTTTTAACAGAAATAATCTTCGCTTTTATCTGACATGTGCTTCTAGCCGCCTCGTTGCCCAATCCTTGAAATTTGGAGGTATTCGTGACACATGTATTTCCTCGTACCATATTTGTTTGTATTTACCTCGAGTATCTTCCAATAAAGTCTAAATTTGTTTCGTCAATCTTCGTCATTAGACAGTCATTCATTTTCTTCATAAAAGGTGATCGAATCTTCAGAATTCCAACCTGCAGACTGGTGGGCCTATTATCTTAAGATAAAGCTCTCACAACTTTTGACCGCATTTAACATGGTTTATATCGGTGATTCCTATAGCTAACTTCATGTAACTCAAATAGGTCCTAAATGTTACTCAATCACCCACATCTCCGTTTCATGTCAAATAACCATTTATCGATAAATTTTTACTGTTTGACCGTCGCCAAAAACCCTTTTGCACTTCTGACTAAAAATAGTAAAATTCATAAAATTCAAAATCTCTTCATCCTTCTGTTTCTTCATCTGAAACAATACATCTTGTCCAAATATTTTCTCTCAAAAATTATAAATTTACGTCTTCAAATGTACAAAGCTTTAAGCTACTAAGCCAAAATCTCTGAAATTCTATTTCGACAATAAAATTCTTGTTCTTTTCACCATTAAAATTTGAAAATTAAAGCACTATCTCTACCTCAATCCGTGATTCTTATAACATAGTCGTTGTCGGCTAACAAAAATTTTAAAAATTACAATATATATTTAATTTCAAACTTCTCAAAATACAACATTCTTATATTAAATGTTATTTTAAATTTTTAAAAACAACTGTTTATAGTAAGATGGATACTGGCCAGTAGAACTCACTTACGTAAGACCTCCCCCTCCTATGTAATAATTACATAATCCTATGTAAATAGCGGTTGACCTGGTTATGTAATGACGTGATTATGTAATTACGTAATCAAGTGTGTGAGTTAGAAATTTTATGAGAATTTTACCGAATTTTTTCGAATTTTTGAATTTTTGGCGAATTTTTTGAAATTTTTTAAATTTTTGCGAATTTTTTGAATTTTTGCGAATTTTGAAATTCAAATTTCGCTCAAATTTTTTATGGAATTTATTTTGGTTAATTTTTTCCTCGGGATTTCGGGAGGTTGAGAATTTTAGTTGAAAACCAAGTATAATTTAAATCAATAGGTACTATTGGATAGAGAATTTTTCACTGATTCCAAATCTGTTAACCTAAATTCACCAATCCTCGGATCAAAAGTTATTAAATAGACAAGCACAGGATCCGAACCATGTCCGTTGAACCACAGAGCGCGACTGTTCCCACTCCGCTATACCTCCACAAAATAATATTTTTAAAATGAACTCTATAAGATAGAGAATTTTATTCTGAATTCAATGGTGAAAAATTTTAAAGCATGAAATTTTATAAATAAAAGTTATTAACGAAAACAGTAAAATCGTAAAAACTATAAAAACATTGAAAACTCAAAATTAAAAAAATTCAAAGTACTCGAAATTTCAAATTGATACCATCTGATAGAGAATTTTTCACTGATTCCAAATATGTAAACCTAAATTCACCAATCCTCGTGGATCAAAAGTAAATAAATAGACAAGCACAGGAATCGAACCATGTCCGTTGAACCACAGAGCGCGACTGTCCCCACCCGCATACCTCCACAAAATAATATTTTTAAAATGAACTCTATAAGATAGAGAATTTTATTCTGAATTCAATGGTGAAAATTTAAAGCATGAAATTTTATAAATAAAAAGTTATTAACGAAAACAGTAAAAATCAGTAAAAACTTATAAAAAACATTGAAAACTCAAAATTAGGAAAAATTCAAAGTAACTCAAATTAAAATCAAATTGGATACCATCTGATATAGAATTTTTGGATCATCTATTTTTTTTTGAACAATTTTAGGGTCATCTAATTTAATTTGAACAACTGTTTACATCATGTTTTTAATTTGAACAATCCCTTGCATCATGTGTTAATTTGAAACAATCCATTGCATCATGTGTTTAATTTGAACAATCCATTACATCATGTGTTTAATTTGAACAATCATTTTTATCATGTTTTTTAATTGAACAATCCCTTATTTATCATAAAAAATTAAGTCATGGATTTGATAAAATCAAATCTATCATCGTGGGTACTGCATCTGAAGCAATACGGTTTTCTAAAGAAAAATGCTCTCTTATTACTATCAGACAAGTGTCATTCTTGTGGGAATTATTTAAAAGAATCCAATAAAAAAAGAAACAATGACACTGTTCAGTGGCGGTGTTTACAGAAGAATTGTGCAAATTATGGGAAATACTTTTCATCAGAAGAAAATCCTTCTTCCAAAAGTTTAAGATTTCTCTTAATAAATGTATTTATTGATACATTTATGGGCCATGCATGGTCACAAAAGTCAATCATTGAAGACACAGGGGTTTCACAATCTGTCATTGTCCATTTCCATTTTCTTTAAAGGTAGAAACCAAAATATCTCAGAGAACGTGCTCCTGAAAATGAGTTGGTGGGTTTTTGGCATTTTGATTACTCGACTAATGCAAATAATTTTTTGCAATTAGTAGCTTACAGAAACAGCTGCACATTATTACCTATTATAAGAGCCACTGTTCAGGATTCTATCATAAAGAAGGATTAGTAGAAGGATTCTATCAGAATGAATGATGAATGGAAAGCTACACTAAATTGGCGAATGATAAAATTATATTCATCTAACAGTGAACCACAAATTACTATTTATTGACAAAGAAAGCGGTGCCAACTTCACAAAGAATGAAGTCGATTTGGGAAAAAACTGAAAATTAAAATTGTCGGAATGAAGGAGTGTATGGTACGGTTCTACAGCCCTATCTAAAAGAATGGATGGAGACATAATATTCAAAAGAAAAGTCCTCAGGGCAATTATTAAGTTTAACAAATCTATAAATTTTCCATGTTTTTAATTTTTTAATTTAAAATTTTAATCATGTTTTTAATTTGAACAATCCATCACATCATGTTTTAAATTTGAACAATCCATCACATCATGTTTTAAATTTGAACATCCATCAGATCATGTTTAAATCTGAAACAATCCCATCACATCATGTTTTTAATTTGAACAATCCATCACATCATGTTTTTAAATTTGAACAACTTGTTCAAAAAAAATAGATGATCCGAATTTTTCACTGATTCCAAATATGTTTAAACTAATTCAACCAATCCTCGGGATCAAAAAAGTAATTAAATAGACAAGCACAGGAATCGAACCATGTCCTTTGAACAACAGAGCGCTAACTGTCCCCACTCCGCTATACCTCCACAAATAATATTTTTAAAATGAACTCTATAGATAGAGAATTTATTCTGAATTCAATGGTGAAAATTTTAAAGCATGAAATTTATAAATAAAAAGTTATTAACGAAAACAGTAAAATCAGTAAACTTATAAAAAACATTGAAAACTCAAAATTAAGGAAAAATTCAAAGTATTCGAAATTATTTCAAATTGATACCATCGGATAGAGAATTTTTCACTGATTCCAAATCTGTTAAACCTAAATTCACCAATCCTCGTTGATCAAAAGTTAATAAATAGACAAGCACAGGAATCGAACCATGTCCGTTGAACCACAGAGCGCGACTGTTCCCACTCCGCTATACCTCCACAAAATAATATTTTTAAAATGAACTCTATAAGATAGAGAATTTTATTCTGAATTCAATGGTGACAATTTTAAAAGCATGAAATTTTTATAAATAAAAAGTTATTAACGAAAACAGTAAAATCGTAAAAACTTATAAAAAACATTGAAAACTCAAAATTAGAAAAATTCAAAGTATTCGAAATTATTCAAATTGAATACCATCGGATAGAGAATTTTTCACTGATTCTAATCTGTAAACCAATCTGAACCAAGTCCGTTGAACACAGAGCGACTGTCCCCACACCCGCATACCTCCACAAAATAATATTTTTTAAAATGAACTCTATAAGATAGAGAATTTTATTCTGAATTCAATGGTGAAATTTAAAGCAAACAAACTTATGGATAAAAAGTTATTAACGAAAACAGTAAAATCGGTAAAAACAAAAAAACATTGAAAACTCAAAATTAAGAAAAATTAAAAGTCTTTCGAATTAAATCAAATTGATACTATTCGATAGAGAATTTTTCACTGATTCCGAATCTGTAAACCTAAATTCACCAATCCTCGTGATCAAAAGTAAATAAATAGACAAGCACAGGAATCGAACCATGTCCTTTGAACCACAGAGCGCGACTGTTCCCACACCGCCCTCCACAAAATAATATTTTTAAAATGAACTCTATAAGATAGAGAATTTTATTCTGAATTCAATGGTGAAAATTTAAAAGCATGAAATTTTATATAAAAAAAGTTATTAACGAAAACAGTAAAAAATCGGTAAAAACTGATAAAAAACATTGAAAACTCAAAATTAAAAAAATTCAAAGTAACTCAAATTAAAATCAAATTGATACCATCTGATAGAGAATTTTTCACTGATTCCAAATCTAAAACCTAAATTCACCAATCCTCGTGGATCAAAAGTTATTAAATAGACAAGCACAGGAATCGAACCATGTCCTTGAACCACAGAGCGACTGTTCCCACACCGCCATACCTCCACAAAATAAATTTTTTAAAATGAACTCTATAAGATAGAGAATTTTATTCTGAATTCAATGGTGAAAATTTAAAAGCATGAAATTTTATAAATAAAAAGTTATTAACGAAAAACAGTAAAAATTATAAAAAACATTGAAAACTCAAAATTAAGAAAAATTCAAAGTACTCGAAATTAAATCAAATTGATACCATCGATAGAGAATTTTTCACTGATTCCAAATCTGTAACCTAAATTCACCAATCCTCGTGGATCAAAAGTAAATAAATAGACAAGCACAGGAATCGAACCATGTCCTTGAACCACAGAGCGCGACTGTTCCCACCCCATACCTCCACAAAATAATATTTTTAAAATGAACTCTATAAGATAGAGAATTTTATTCTGAATTCAATGGTGAAAATTTTAAAGCATGAAATTTTATAAATAAAAAGTTATTAACGAAAACAGTAAAATCGGTAAAACTATAAAAAACATTGAAAACTCAAAATTAAAAAATTCAAAGTAACTTCGAATTAAAATCAAATTGATACCATCTGATAGAATTTTTCACTGATTCCAAATATCATAACCTAAATCACCAATCCTCGTGGATCAAAAGTATTAAATAGACAAGCACGGGAATCGAACCATGTCGTTGAACCACAGAGCGCGACTGTTCCCACACCGCCATACCTCCACAAAATAATATTTTTTAAAATGAACTCTATAAGATAGAGAATTTTATTCTGAATTCAATGGTGAAATTTAAAAGCATGAAATTTTTATAAATAAAAAGTTATTAACGAAAAACAGTAAAAAATTATAAAAACATTGAAAACTCAAAATTAAGAAAAATTCAAAGTATTCGAAATTAAATCAAATTGATACCATTGGATAGAGAATTTTTCACTGATTCCAAATCTGTTAACCTAAATTCACCAATCCTCGTGGATCAAAAGTAAATAAATAGCAAGCACAGGAATCGAACCATGTCCTTTGAACCACAGAGCGCGACTGTTCCCACACCGCCATACCTCCACAAAATAATATTTTTAAAATGAACTCTATAAGATAGAGAATTTTATTCTGAATTCAATGGTGAAATTTTTAAAGCATGAAATTTTATAAATAAAAAGTTATTAACGAAAACAGTAAAATCGGTAAACTGATAAAAAACATTGAAAACTCAAAATTAATAAAAATTCAAAGTAACTCAAATTAAAATCAAATTGATACCATCTGATAGAGAATTTTTCACTGATTCCAAATCTGTAACCTAAAATCACCAATCCTCGTGGATCAAAAGTTATTAAATAGACAAGCACGGGAATCGAACCATGTCGTTGAACCACAGAGCGCGACTGTTCCCACACCATACCTCCACAAAATAATTTTTTTAAAATGAACTCTATAAGATAGAGAATTTTATTCTGAATTCAATGGTGAAATTTAAAGCATGAAATTTTATAAATAAAAAGTTATTAACGAAAAACAGTAAAAATATAAAAACATTGAAAACTAAAAAATAAGAAAAATTCAAAGTATCTCGAATTAAAATCAAATTGATACCATTGGATAGAGAATTTTTCACTGATTCTAATCTGTTAACCTAAATTCACCATCTCGTGGATCAAAAGTAAATAAATAGACACACAGGATCGAACCATGTCCGTTGAACCACAGAGCGCGACTGTTCCAACACCCCATACCACAAAAATAATATTTTTAAAATGAACTCTATAAGATAGAGAATTTTATTCTGAATTCAATGGTGAAATTTTAAAAGCATGAAATTTTATAAATAAAAAGTTATTAACGAAAACAGTAAAATCGGTAAAACTGATAAAAAAACATTGAAAACTCAAATTAATAAAAATTCAAAGTAACTCAAATTAAAATCAAATTGAATACCATCTGATACAGAATTTTTCACTGATTCCAAATCTGTAACCTAAATTCACCATCCTCGTGGATCAAAAGTTATTAAATAGCCAAGCACGGGATTCGAACCATGTCGCTTGAACCACAGAGCGCGACGTTCCCACACCGCCATACCTCCACAAATAAATTTTTAAAATGAACTCTATAAGATAGAGAATTTTATTCTGAATTCAATGGTGAAAATTTAAAACATGAAAATTTTATGGATAAAAAGTTATTAACGAAAACGTAAAAATTATAAAAAATTGAAAACTCAAAATTAAGAAAAAATTCAAAGTATTCGAATTAAATCAAATTGATACCATTGGATAGAGAATTTTTCACTGATTCAAATCTGTAACCTAAATTCACCAATCCTCGTGGATCAAAAGTAATAAATAGACAAGCACAGGATCCGAACCATGTCCTTGAACACAGAGCGCGACTGTTCCCACACCGCCATACCACACAAATAATTTTTTAAAATGAACTCTATAAGATAGAGAATTTTATTCTGAATTCAATGGTGAAAATTTTAAAGCATGAAATTTTATAAATAAAAAGTTATTAACGAAAACAGTAAAATCGGTAAAACTGATAAAAAACATTGAAAACTCAAAATTAATAAAAATTCAAAGTAACTCAAATTAAATCAAATTGATACCATCGATAGAGAATTTTTCACTGATTCCAAATCTGTAACCTAAATTCACCAATCCTCGTGGATCAAAAGTTATTAAATAGACAAGCACAGGATTCGAACCATGTCGTTGAACCACAGAGCGCGACTGTTCCCACACCGCATACCTCCACAAAATAATTTTTTTTTAAAATGAACTCTATAAGATAGAGAATTTTATTCTGAATTCAATGGTGAAAATTTTAAAGCATGAAATTTTATAAATAAAAAGTTATTAACGAAAAACAGTAAAAATTATAAAACATTGAAAACTCAAAATTAAGAAAAATTCAAAGTATTCGAATTAAAATCAAATTGATACATTGGATAGAGAATTTTTTCACTGATTCTAAATCTGTTAACCTAAATTCACCAATCCTCGTGGATCAAAAGTAAATAAATAGACAAGCACAGGAATCCGAACCATGTCCTTTGAACCACAGAGCGCGACTGTTCCCACACCCCATACCTCCACAAAATAATATTTTTAAAATGAACTCTATAAGATAGAGAATTTTATTCTGAATTCAATGGTGAAAATTTTAAAGCATGAAATTTTATAAATAAAAAGTTATTAACGAAAACAGTAAAATCGGTAAAACTAAAAAACATTGAAAACTCAAAATTAATAAAAATTCAAAGTAACTCGAAATTAAAATCAAATTGATACCATCTGATAGAGAATTTTTCACTGATTCCAAATATCATAAACCTAAATCACCAATCCTCGTGGATCAAAAGTTTTAAATAGCAAGCACAGGATTCGAACCATGTCGTTGAACCACAGAGCCGACTGTTCCCACACCGCCATACTCCACAAAATAAATTTTTTTAAAATGAACTCTATAAGATAGAGAATTTTATTCTGAATTCAATGGTGAAATTAAAAGCAAAATTTTATAAATAAAAAGTTATTAACGAAAAACAGTAAAATTATAAAAAACATTGAAAACTCAAAATTAAGAAAAATTCAAAGTATTCGAATTAAATCAAATTGATACCATTGGATAGAGAATTTTTCACTGATTCTAAATCTGTAAACCTAAATTCACCAATCCTCGTGGATCAAAATAAATAAATAGACAAGCACAGGATCGAACCATGCCGTTGAAACAGAGCGCGACTGTTCCCACCCCTTACCTCCACAAAAATATATTTTTAAAATGAACTCTATAAGATGAGAATTTTATTCTGAATTCAATGGTGAAAATTTTTAAAAGCATGAAATTTTATAAATTAAAAGTTATTAACGAAACAGTAAAATCGGTAAATTATAAAAACATTGAAAACTCAAAATTAAGAAAAATTCAAAGTAACTCGAAATTAAAATCAAATTGATACCATCGGATAGAGAATTTTTTCACTGATTCCAAATCTGTAAACCTAAAACACAATCCTCGTGGATCAAAGTTATTAAATAGACAAGCACAGGATTCGAACCATGTCGTTGAACCACAGAGCGCGACTGTCCCCACACCGCCATACCTCCACAAAATAATTTTTTAAAATGAACTCTATAAGATAGAGAATTTTATTCTGAATTCAATGGTGAAATTTAAAGCATGAAATTTTTAAATAAAAAGTTATTAACGAAAAACAGTAAAATTATAAAAAACATTGAAAACTCAAAATTAAGAAAAATTCAAAGTATTTCGAAATTGTTCAAATTGATACCATCGGATAGAGAATTTTTCACTGATTCCAAATCTGTAACCTAAATTCACCAATCCTCGTGGATCAAAAGTAAAATAAATAGACAAGCACAGGAAACCATGTCCTTGAACCACAGAGCGCGACTGTTCCACACCGCCTACCTCCACAAAATAATATTTTTAAATGAACTCTATAAGATAGAGAATTTATTCTGAATTCAATGGTGAAAATTTTAAAGCATGAAATTTTATAAATAAAAAGTTATTAACGAAAACAGTAAAATCGTAAAAAACTATAAAAAACATTGAAAATCAAAATTAATAAAAATTCAAAGTAACTTTCGAAATTATTTTCAAATTGATACCATCGGATAGAGAATTTTTCACTGATTCTAAATCTAAACCTAAATTCACCAATCCTCGTGGATCAAAAGTATTAATAGACAAGCACGGGATTCCGAACCATGTCGTTGAACCACAGAGCGCGCTACTGTTCCCCACACCGCCATACCTCCACAAAATAATATTTTTAAAATGAACTCTATAAGATAGAGAATTTTATTCTGAATTCAATGGTGAAATTTAAAGCATGAAATTTATAAATAAAAAGTTATTAACGAAAAAGTAAAAACTTATAAAAAACATTGAAAACTCAAAATTAAGGAAAAATTAAAGTATTTCGAATTAAAATCAAATTGATACCATCTGGGATAGAGAATTTTTCACTGATTCAAATCTGTAACCTAAATTCACCAATCCTCGTGATCAAAAGTAAATAAATAGACAAGCACAGGAATCGAACCCATGTCCTTTGAACCACAGAGCGCGACTGTTCCCACACCAATACCCCCACAAAATAATATTTTTAAAATGAATTCTATAAGATAGAGAATTTTATTCTAATTCAATGGTGAAAATTAAAAAACATGAATTTTATAAATAAAAAGTTATTAACGAAAACAGTTAAAATCGGTAAAGACTGATAAAAAGCATTGGAAAACTCCATTAATAAAAATCAAGTTAACTCCTCGACTAACATGCCTCACATCATTCGTAGACAACACTGTTAGTTGGATTATTAACTAATTAGTTGATATTCACATATATCCAAAGGGAATTATATTTTAACGTTTGGTTTTGATTCATGTTCCAGATACTGGCATTTGGAGAAATTGGAAACTAAAACCGAGTGAAGAATCAAAGAAGACAAGATTGGAAAAGTGTGTGTCAGAATTTTGTCCACATAATGAATTTTATTCGGACAACGCACGACTTACCAACGCGCAACGGTTTAAAGAAAATGAATGGGATAATTGGTGTTAATTCACCACTTTAAAATCCATACCGTCTCCAGAGGGAATGGAATGTGTGAGCGGAATTTAATCGCACCCATAAAGACCCATGGCCGGCAAGAACAGGGAAACTTATTGAAGAAATGTGTATTGTGGTACAATGGTACTAATTAAACAGATCTCATAAACAAGCCCAATATGGATTAATGTTTATGCTGAGTCACGTCCCTACCTAAATTGTGGGGAAAGACGACAATTCGGATGTAAACTCAATACCGAAAGCCTGCCAAACTAGTGATGGCTATGATCCTTATCTGATCTGGACACAAAAGTTTCTTTCAAAGATTGGTGATGCAGTGTATTTACGTTCATCAGGCAGATCGATGATCATTGGACAGAGCCTCAATAAATTAATCTTAAAATTTATTCAGCCAGTTAGTGTCGAACTGACATAGTGGATGGTATAGGTGGGTCAATGCATGTATCTCATTACGAAAGCTGACAGAAAAACCTGTTCTACTAAGTAAAACCAACACATGATGAACAGTGAGAAGTGATACTGTAACGAAAAGTAACGGAGGAATCCTCCGCCTACTCAACATTAGCTGATTATGAGATCAAAAACCAACGGTTCAGAGGGACAGCGCTACCCACGGATGAACTTTCCCTGCACATTTAGTTGATTACGAACTTGATTGATCTTGAGATCCTGGGGAAGTGTAATATTAAAATGCTGAAAATAAAGAAAACAACTTTCGTTTGTTTTGAATATTGTGATTGTGATATCAGGGTTTGTTTTGAATAAACTTTCAGTGTAATTTATTCGTAAACTTTATTCCAACATTTTGTATTTACTAAATAATTTTAATAAATGAATAATTTAGAAGATTAAATCACCCGCTTGCATTTGACATACTAAAGAAGCTATTTTGAATATTTCCCAAAAAAGTTTTGGAAAAACAAATGTGATATCTCGATCCAATCTAATAAAGCAAATTTATTTATATTAAATAAATAATTTCTGAATATAAGATAAATTTAAAGGATAAAATCAACTAAATGCATTTGTTCCCGTAGTAGACTTACCTATTGATATTTCGCGAAAAAATTAAAGTAAACAACTGTTATAAAGGACATTTCTCGTAATGTTTTTCATAATTAATTTATTTGTATTTACTCAAAATAATTTTGACAAACATGTATTTTAGAAAAACCAATATGAAAGTTAAATTTGGCTGTGATAATGGACTCTATTAATATTTCAAAAGAATTGTAGAAAAAAATGTGAAATCAATCCCAATCTAATGAAGAATTTATTTTGTTAATTAAGAAATAAATTTTAGAACAAGATAATTTAGAGGAGATAATCAACTGATACATTTGGCATGTGATAATGGTCATCAATTGATAGTTGTGAAAATATTGATAGAAAATCCAAATGTGATATTCAAATCACATCTTGTGAAGTATATTTATTCGCTATTTACATAAATAATTTGTAAATAAATTATAAATTTAGCGATGCGATACCAACCGATACATTGGGCATGGTTGGAAATGGTCATATTGAATATTGTGAATATGCTGATAGAAACAAAATGTGATACAATGCATCTGAATAAAGTAAATTTATTACCATATTTTCTAAAAGTAATATATAGAATAAATGATGCTTTAGGATGTATACCAACCGATACATTGGTGCATGTTGGACCAGGTCATATTGATATTGTGAAGATGCTAATAGAAAGCAACTGTGATATAAATGCATCCCTGATAAAGTTATTTATTTATTTATTTTAAATTTATGTATAATGATAATAAGTGGGAATAATCAACCGATAACATTCGCAATTAAAGAATGGTCGTATTGATATAGCGACACACTTTTAATAGAAAATAAATGTGATATTCAATAGACCTGATAAAGTAAATTTATTTGTTATTGACTATATAATTTATGAAGAAATGATAAATTTGAATGGATATCAACCAAATGCAATTTGGCATGTGAGAAGGGTTTATTGGTATTGTGAAACTATTGATAGAAAACAAATGTGATATCAATGCATCTGATAAAGTAATTTATTTGATATTTACTTTAAAAATATATTGAAGAAATGATAATAAAGGATGGATATCAAGCGATATCATTTGCATGTGAGAAAGGTCACATTGGGGATCATTTAAAAATATTGATCGAAAAAAACTGTGATATCAATGCACCTGAGAAAAGCTATTTAACTTTTTCATTTTACTAAATAGAAGTATGAAGATATGATAAATTAGAATGGAATATCCACCAATACATTGGCATTTAATAATAGTGCCGATAATTAGATATTGTAAAACTATGGATAGCAAACCAAATGTGATATCAATGTATCTGTATAATAGTTAATTATTTGTTTATTTACTAAATAATTCATGAAAGAAATGAAAATTTTTAGTTGTGTTCGCCGACGATAACATTTGGGCCATTTGAAAAAGGTCATATTGATATTGTGAAAATTTAATAGAAACAGTGTGATAATCAATGCAGACCTGATAAAGTATTTATGATATTTACTACATAATATTAAGAAATGATAATTTAGGAGAATGGAATAGTCCACACCGATAACATTCGGCATTTTAGGAATGGTTGTTATTGTATTGTATAAATTAATTGATAGATAATAAATGTGATATCAATGCACTGATAAATGTAGTTATTTCGCTCATTACTATAAATCTAACTGAAGAAATTATTATTTAGAATGGATATCAAACCGATAACATTTGGCATGTGAGAATGTCACATTCGATATGTGAAAATACTTGATCGAAAACAAACTGTGATATCAATGCACTTAGAAAGTATTTAAACTTTTTTATTTACTAAATAGAGTATAGAAGAATATGAATAATTTAGAATGGATATCCACCAATAACAATTGGCATTTAATATTAGACATATTGCATATTGCGAACTATTGATAGAAAAACAAAATGTGAAATATACAATGCATCGATAATCGTAACTTTATTTGTTATTTACTAAATAATTCATGAAGAAAATGAAAATTTAGTTGTGTTCGCGACCCGATACATTTGGCATTTGAGAAAAGGTCATATTGATTTGTGGAAAATATTGATAGAAAACAAGTGTGATATCAATTGCAACCTGATAAAGTAATTTATTTGATATTTTATCTACATAATTATTAAGAATGATAAATTTAGAATGACTATCCAACCGATACAATTCGGCATTTAGGAAATGGTTGTATTGATATGTAAAAATTTAATGATAGATAATAAATGTGAATATCATGCATTCGATAATGGTAGTTTATTTGCTCATTACTATAAAGTCTATGAAGAATTATTATTTAGAAAGGATATCAACCGATACATTTGCATGTGAGAATGGTCACATTGTATATGTGAACTACTGATTGAAAATAAATGTGATATCAATGCAGGCTTATAAAGTAATTTTTTTTGTTATTATTTAATAAATTTTGAAATTAATAATTAGCAAAAT
>JACMZG010001884.1:197301-262415 GCA_018340805.1 Microvelia longipes | reverse complement strand
ACGCGAGTCTGAAGACGTATTGAATATAAATATGAAATGTTTGGAATATACGAATTTGTATATTGTGAGGACGAGCGGAGGCGAGCCCAGTAGAAGGGATGAGCGTAGCGAATCCGATCGTGATGAAGGAAAGTTCCGAGTACCCCGTACCCAATTGTTTACTTATACATTGGAAAATTGTTGGTTTAAAGTCTTTCTCTTTTACTAATCCAACTTTATATACCAAATCTCTTAACTTATCCTCATTAACTAACTAAAGTCTTCGATGTCTTGTCCCGAAAGTCCTTAATTATCAATGCCTTAATTTTGAATTTTATTTAAAACAGCTTAACAAAAACTAAGCACAAAGAAATCCAAAGTTAAAATCTAATTTGTTCTGCTTTGCTAGTTCATTAACCGCAGGTTCCTTGCTTTTCCATTAACTGTCTTTTTTACATGTCACGTTAGCTCATTTTCTTTTTTATTTGCATTTTAATATAGAAGATAACATTTGTAAGGCAGGTCGCCAAATAGGAACGCCTATTTTGTCAAATTTTAAATAGGTTTACTACGAAATACGGACTTCAAACTTTTCATGAGTAGTCCTATCAAGAGTTTTTGTTTGGCCTAGTACATTTCCTATCTAGCCTCTAGATCTTAAATTTTTTTTGATTTTTCTAAAAATTCTAAACTGATGAAGTGGAGTTTGAGGAATATCCTACAGGACGTGAAACAAGCTCTTAAAGCTTTTGATGATGTGTAAGCAAATGCGNCTATATAAATTTTTTATTTAAATTAACATTAATTACAGACGTTTCGCATGGCGAAGCCAAAACAAACAACCAAAGTGTTGGTTGTTTGTTTTGGTTTTTGTTTACACCAGTGGTTCCAACCTTTTTTATACTTGGGACCCCTAAAATATTTGAACTACTTCCCGGACCCTTGTTATATATATATATATATATATTGTAACTTGAGGCATTCTATCTCAAGAAAAACGTAAATATAAGAATTTAAGGTAGCAGTTTTAAGACGATAAAATTGGATCTAATAAAACAATTTATAGTTTCATACATATAATAAGATTATCATAAAAAGAATAACTTAATAAATAAATAATTAAAATATGTCGACTCATCCACTGGTGTTTCGTTGTCCAAAGTAGCTGCTTTATCGGCATGAGTACAGAGTGTCGGATTACAGTTAAATGAAGTCGAGTAGTTTGAGAAAGTTTTAATAATATTGCGCGAACACGACGCAACACGTAAATAAATTTATTATGAGGCCTCACGATACCCGGGTATTCAATGTGTGTAAATTGCCGTAATGTACAATATAGATGTTTATGCAATAATTACTCCAAGAAGGCCGGAGTGTACCTAAAATCCATTAGCTCAATCTCGTGAGAGCTCAGTACTCAAGATCCTCCTATACACCTGCGCACATGCGCATAGTCACGGGAATTACCGCATACGCCATGACTAGCACTACATACTATACGCTACAATAATAGATATATTAAATTTGTTGAAGTAACATCACACACACAAAAGGAAAAAAAAATCTTTTTTTTTTTACCTTTTACAATATAGTTTGTAAAATTGCTCCCGGACCCCCTAAAAACTTATTTGGGACCCCCCAAAGGGGTCCCAGGACCCCTGGTTGGGAACCACTGGTTTACACTGAAGATGCTGGCTTCGCCATGCGAAACGTCTGTAATTAAGTTTATTTAAAAAAATTTTACAGACTGAAGTCTTCATAATTAACTAGAATTTAATTCTTTAAATTTTAAAGATTAAAATATGTCATCCCTAGGATATCAGGGTTTATATTTCAGAACACTTTGTGTTTCCCTTGAGGAGTACTATCACCTCCTTCTTTGGTGGACACTTTATATGAAACCCCCTGTATATATAGAGTCCCCACTGTAAACCCTTAGAAACAATAATTCTCACAGCTTGGTTTAAGTGTCAAGACAAAGAGGGAGCTTCATATAGTTGCTATTTCTAGCAAACCTTCTAACTCTGTCCTAACACAACCTGTCGTTTCTTTTTTTTAACTTTTAACTGAAAATGTTCCTTTTAGAAAATTCAATTTATTCAATAAATGAATTTTTGTCAAATATAAATATCCAATGGTTTTAATGTTAAACTGGAGTCACCCGTGGTGTAGTGGTTAAGGTACGAGGCCAATACACTGAATGAATGGACTTTATTTAAACTTTCGAGTTTATTTAGTCACGGGTTCAATCCCAGCACGGGCCTCTAGGATTTTTATGAGAGGGATAAAAATTCTGCGTACCCACGTCCTTCAGAAGGGACGTAAAGCCGTGTCTCGAGCCTGTGCATTGTCAGGTACTCGTTAAGATCCCTTACTAAATGAACTGGGTTGATAGGAAAATTTTAGGACCCGTTCATGGTAGATTTATTATAATACTAATACTGTGTCCTGCCTTGTAGTTTAAAAAGTGTGTGTGGAGGTTAGGTTTATCAGAGAGAGCACGTGTTGTTCCCAGTTTTCACTAGACTATAAGAGTCAGTGAAAATATGTATGATTGCTTGAAAAAAGCATGAGGAGGAACCATAGAAAATCCACAGCTCTTCTGTCCTATTGATTAGATGAAATATACCTACATTTGAAATTAAAAGGAGTAGAACACTATCTTAGGGAGCTGGCAAAAGACCCAACAATTGTGGCCTACTTGCCTGTAGTTACTACCACTCTCCTATATACTACGCTACTAATGTTAAACTGATGCTTTTATTTTTTTATAATTAAAGATGTATTATATTTGCAGGTAGTGGTGTGGTTGTTGTAAATAGAATACTGTATAGTATAGGCGGTTTCGACGGAGAATCAAGATTGTCATCATGCGAGTGTTATCATCCTGAATCGGATGAGTGGATAGAGATAGGTAGCATGGCTGAGCCTAGATCAGGTCACGGTGTAGCCGCTTATAACCAATGTATATATGTGTTTGGAGGATTCGACGGAAGGTCACAACTCAACTCCGTCGAGAGGTAACTTAACGAATAAATAAATAATAACAAACTTTTTTTAAATGACTAGAATAAAATTACTTATAGTTCTATATCACAATAAAAAACAGCGTATCACTTAATGGTAGCTATATATTTCAGCCAACTCTGTGGCCATCTTCAGGCTTTAAAACATAAATCTTAAGAACTATTCATATCACAATCAACTAGAATTAGAAAAAACACACACATACAAAATTTAAAAAAAAAAGGCTAACAAAGAATAAAAATATTTAATATTTATAGAAATTAATTCGGTCTGACTAGAAAAAGGTAAATAAATCTTATTATCTAAAATTATTTACCTTTTTCTAGTCAGACCGAGTTAATTTCTATTAATGTTTAATATTTTTATTCTTTGTTAGCCTTTTTTAAAAATTTTGTATAATGTGTGTGTTTTTCTAATTTAGTTGATGTGATATGAATAGTTCTTAAGATTTATGTTTAAAGCCTGAAGATGGCCACAGAGTTGGCTGAAATATATAGCTACCATTGTACCGTCAGTGGGTTTAAAGACCTGAACCGACCTGAGTTTCCTCAAATTCAGTAGTAAACTTAAAAAAATAGGGGACAGTATCTATAGGTAGGTTATGGAAGGTTAAAGAAGATGCCACAACTCGAATATTAACACAATAGATCATGCAATATATTTTAAAACTTTAACTTATTAAAAATAAATAAAGAATATAAATTAAAGCCTGGCTTAAGAAAATTAAATAAAAGATTAGGTAAATTAATAGATTTAGTCATCAATCTCTACTTATGTCTACTGATAGATATGAAAGGCCAAGAGATAATACAGATGAGCATGCTAAGAGTGAAGCGGGACGTCCCTACAAGGCTGGTAAAAGATGATTTACGAAGTAATAAGTTGTCTAAGCAAGGTAATGAAGTATATAAAAGCTACACAATACATTCTTCAGGTAAGGTCCATAAACAAGATGGTAGGTTCAAAAATTACACAACACTACACTTTATAAGTTCACTTTTATGTTGAGTCTGAAGTAGCTGGCAAAGGCTGGGCACAGAACTCTACTTTTAAGGTTTGAAATTAATTAAAATTAAATAATTTAGAGGACGTCCTAGAGGCTTGACCAAAAATTATCACTCCACTGCCTTCTGTAGTTTTGGAGGGAAGACATGAATGAACCCAACAGTGTAACCTTCAAATCCCTGATGACTCATCAGATTAGCCTTGATGACTTGCATATTTATAAGGTGTTCAGAGATGACTGAACAACTATTAAGTGATATTCTGTTTTTATTGTGATACCTTACGTTATGTACAATTAGGTGTTATGACTGTGATAAATTTATTTATTTTACATTCTTTAATTTATATTAAATCTAAGATTAATAGGTTTAGGAAACCTAGTCATAAGTATAATACTAAGAATGTTAATAGCAATAATTTAGTTATAGAACAACATAGATTAAGTAAATCCAAGACTGGTCATTCAAATTTAGGTATGAAATTATTTAATAGACTCGATAACATACTAAAGAATTAGAATTAAAGTGATTTTAAGAAACTTGTTAAAGAAAAACTTACCACTAATGTATTTTATAGTATTAAGGAATACCTAGTCAAAGGAATTTAAAAATAATTGTGATATAAGTGTGTTTTTTAAATTTTGTTTGTTCTGTAAGTGTTGCCTTTTTGTTTTTAGTAATAAGTTTTATAATGCAATTTAATTGACGAATTTCTATTGTTTTTATGCTAAGGCTATAATTCATAATGAAATAATAAAGGTTTATTTATTTATTTATTTATTTATGTATTACGTTATGATACTTTTTATTGGGATGTAGTTGCATTGGGGCTTTTGTTGGGGTTAGAATAGGGGGAAAGACAAAGATATGGCATATCAACTAAGGGGAGTAACCAATCAAAGAAGGTCTCAGAGACCACAAAGACTGAATATACACGATTTCATTATTTTTTTAACAAGGAAGATAATATTGGAAAAAATTAAAATTATTTTTTGGTAACTAAAGTGACCATAAGGAACAAGAAAAAAATGTTTTAATGTTCCAAATTTTACCTTTGGGATTCAATAAGTTATTGAAACTTACGGTTTTCGTTATTTAGGCGTTTTTCATAGTGATTTATTGTCCAACGGGACTAGGGCGACTTTTTTCTAATTGGGCTTAAAATGACCTCTATACATAGCAGTTATACGCCCAGTATGTTACATATTGTTTATTTTGGTTTTAAGGTACTCTACAGCGTTTTTATCGTTTCATTTGAACGATTTCGTAAAAATATACTGATTTCTATTGAAAATAGGGTTTACCTTGGGGTTTCTTAGCTAGTAAAACATAGTTAGTGGTATAAAATAATTTGTTATGTAAATAAATTTGACATAACCACCCTAAGTGGCCAAAAAGGCGAAAAAACGGTGGTCAATTACCAGAAAACCTAAAATAAGGCTGGCAAACCACATATTTCAAGTGGGGAATCGTTTTCGATTTTTTTTTGGGCCTCTGAGTAGAAAGAGAGTGGTCCGGAGTCGATACAAGCACTCACATTCAAAGACAGAGTCCCTGGGTTTGAATCTTTTTGTAGTTATAAACTTATATAACAGAAAAACAATAAAAAAAATATTGTCCCCCTAAAAAATTATTTGAACCCAGGTACCATTGCCAAAGGGCTCCACTCTGGATAGGCAAATTATTTTTCTTCTTCATAATTAAAGGTATATTTTCAAAAAGATTTGGTTTGAAGTAGTACAACTTAGAAGTAAGTATATATATTATATATATATAATATATATATATATATTATATATATATAATATATATATATATATATTTATATTAGATATAAACTAAATATGGTTATATAAAATATATATATATATACAATATATAAGTTAGATATATATATAATAATATATATATATATATATATATATATATATATATATATATATATAATATATATATATATATATAAAATATCGGTGTATTACAAAATTAATAACATTTTAAATTGTAGTGTAATGTATTTATAAAAAGTAGTCCTCGTCAACTAAATGTAAATTCTTGTATTCCGTCACCCTTTTTGCCATCTTAAAGACCAGTTTTTATTAAATACTCAGCAGGTGTTTTTAAGTTTATTATGTTTGTTCTTTACAATCTTTCTTCATTAATAATATTTATGACACATATTTAAAATAATGTTTGTTGTCAGGTTGACAGCATTAACTTAGTTGCACCAGTCAACCGGCTTTCGTGTTATCAGTGGAATTACATTGTGTTTACGGTCCTGTGCTCCTTCTATATATAGCAGGGAGCCTCCTACTCTAAAGCCCTACTACTAAGACTCCTACTTTTTAGTAAGGAAACTCTTACTTTTTAATAAATGCTCACTTTCCTACTTTTTAGCCTATAATGTACAAATTACCCAAAATAATAAAAATGTTTTAAAAAAATTAATAAAATAGTGACATTTTTTGGTAACAGAATAAATTTTTAAACTAAAATTTAAAACTCACCACTAGGTTTTCAATTAGGGTGGCACAAAAGTTTCACTAGCTTCTTACTAAAGTTTACCATAGATACTAGGGAGCAGTTAGTAGTGACAACCTTAGTGGAGTTGAATGTGTATCTGCTTATAATATTTCTTAGTACTGCACAAGTCGAGAAAGAAAGAGGATTTTATTTTTAAATTTTATATTTTTGCCATTAAAAGAATGTTAAGATACTATAATGATTAATAGTTACAATTTTTAAGACTTACCCAGACTTCCTATATAAGTTTGTAAAGTGTAACCTAATATAGTAAATTTCAATTAATCTACAGTTTGTGATATTTTTTTTCCCAGATTTTTGTGTCTGTTAATTTATATAAGTTTTATATTTTATTAAAAAATTGTTTATTTTTTGTTACATTGTTTTCTTTGATATATTTCCATTCTATTTTTGGTATAAATGACTAAATTAGGAGTAAAACTGTTATTAAAACCGTTTTAGAACTTCCTACTTTTTAATGAAAAACTCCTACTTTTCAGAGGTTATAAGGTTCTTGGCTCCCTGGTATAGTATTATTCTAAGAGTACAAAACATTTTTTTAGGTCCGGCTCTTGGACTAATATTGTTGATTGAAGGGTTGATATTGTGGACAACAATTTTTTTGTGTAAACTTTTTTAATTATTTAATAATTGTCTTTTTGCATTCATTTTATTGTTCTCAGGTATAATGTAAATACACAAGAGTGGAGCTACGTAAGTCCCATGAGGCATGCCAGGTCAGCCGTATCGGCAGCTACGTTAGGCAACTTAATCTATGTTACTGGTAATATATTCACTTTACCTAATTTATATCGCTGGTATATAGGAAAAGTATTGTGTATGGAGAAAAATCAAAAACTGGGATGACACCGGTTTTATCCGTTCAGGTGTTTTAAAGGCCTCCTGAGTGGTTTTCGCTAAGTTGTCTTGCTGTATGTGTGTGTGTCTGTCTGTAAGTGTACATATAAACTCTTTTTTTTTGAGGTAGTACGTAATTGAGCACTTTATTGGACCGTTTTTAGGATAAGAAGCCAATCATTATTGTTATAGGAGGTTATTTAGTACTTTTCACCTCGAGGACAATAATGAATGTAGAAAAAAACTCCTAGGACATAAAAGTAATTCATATATTGCCGCCATTACTGTAATGTAGCGTGTTCAAAAAACAATCTGTGTTAAACCTTCATGAGGTTTCTTTAAAAACGTTCATTTTGTTTCTGTTTGTAGACTAATTGTTTTTTTTTCGTTTTTAAAAGGTGTTCTAATTGACAATTTTTGTGTGTTTTGTATAGCTTTTACATTTTTGAGTAAAAGTGTGAAGCTATGATGAATTAATGACGACGATAATATGGAGTTAATTGGACGTTTTTTTTTTTTTCAATTAAGTATATAGCGCAGTTTATTTAATGAGTGCTATTTTTTGATTTTTTAATGAGTGCTTTATTTTAATGAGTGCTACCTCAAAAAAATAGTGTATGCCATCCGGCTGAGAATGTCTTTATGTTTGGCAATATTTCCCGACTCGCTCGCTCGTCGTAAATCTAATTGCCGTGACATAAGACACTTCTCAGCCTTATGGCATAAATAACTATTTTATTAAGAGTTTATATTATCCTTGCATATGAGATCCTTGCATAGTAATATGGGGAGAGTGGTAGTAACTACCAGGCAAGTAGGCCACGTTGTTGGGACCTTTTTGCCAGCTTCCTAAGATAGTATTCTACTCCTTTTAATTTCAAGTGTAGGTATATTTTATCTAATCTAGACAGAAGAGCTGTGGATTTATATGGTTCTTATCATGCTTTTTTCCAGAAATCATACATATTTTCACTGACTCTTATAGTCTAGTAAAAACTGGGAACAATACGTGCCCTCGCTGTTAAACCAAACATCCACACACTTTAAACTACAAGGCAGACACAGTATAGTATTATAATAAATCTACCATGAGGGTCCTAAATTTTACCTATACCCAGTTTCATTTAGGGTAAGGGATCTTTAACGAGTACCTGACAATGCACAGGCTTGAGACCACCGGCTTTACGTCCCTTCTGAAGGACGTGGTATGCAGAATTTTTATCCCTCTCATAAAAATCCCAGAGGCCCGTGCTGGGATTGAACCCATGACTAAAGTCCATTCATTCTGTGTATTGGCCACGCACCTAAACCACTACACCACGGGTGACTCCGACTATTGAGATACTTTCCTTGGAAATTAACCTCATGTATTGAAATAAATAATATAATATTGTATTTTGTTTTCAGGGGGTTTTAATCAAGAAGGTTATATCAGTATAGTAGAGGTTTACGACCCGGAGACAGACGTCTGGTCAATGGGACCTCCTCTTAGCTTTCCTCGATCAGGTCATACAACATGTATATCACATTATACTCACACCAGTGTTGCCAATATTAACGATTAATCCAGTCGATAATATTGGCCTCAAGTAAGGCTGCAAGAGGCGACCGTAATCTACCATATCTTTGAAGCTCATATCAGGCAGGATAACAGGCAAAATCAATTGGAAAAAAACATCCTGATGACAAAGCATATTTGCTTTCTAATTTTATTACTACTGTACTATGTTATTTCATTTTACTCTACCGTTACTCTTCTCCCAGTGTTGCCAATAGATTTACCAAGTGGAAAATTTCTCTGTGGTCACTCGCTCTTTTAGGAATATGTTTTTTTCCTCTAGTTGCATAGAGATAATATGAATAGAGAGGCTCTTTGGCTTATATTATGTCAAACGAAATTTTAATTCTATAATTGAACTAAATACTTCTTTTTTTGTTAAAGGGTTAGCAGAGGTGGGTTATAATATATATTACTGAGTTCTATATATATATATATATATATATATATATATATATTATATATATATATATATATATATATATATATATATATATATATATATATTTAATTATTAATTAAAAAAAATGTATTTATTTATGAAATTAGTCTATATGACATTAAATTATAATTATGAATTTTTGAATTGAACAAATTTTTAATGACATGAATAATATAGAAAACTAAGCACTTAATTAATTTACAGATACAGAGAATGTGTATTATATATATATATATATATATATATATATATATAATATATATATATATATATATATATATATATTATATATATATATATATATATATACACATGTGTGTGTGTGTATTAGTATTGTACTAGTTCTGTTTATCAGTAAGTAGTACATATATTGTAGTATAGAGAAGTCTATGTTCATGGACTCCATGGAGTTCATAAAGTAATAGCTTGCCAATTACGTTTTATTCTGTGGAGAGAGATGGTTTTCATTATTTTACTGAACTTTCTCTCTAGAGTATGGAGTTCTAGAGAATGGAGAAAATATATAGTGGTGATTTAGAATGGAGATATTGACTTATCTTTTCCACTCTTAATACTCTCCATTCTTCATCTCTATTCGTAATCCTCTCCATTTTTCACCCTTCACTCTCAATCTTCTCCAACTCATCTCTCATTCCTCTCCATTTTTTATCTCCACTCTTAATCCTTTTTATCCTTCAACTCCACTCCTTATCCTCTTCATTCTTTATCTTCACTCTCAATTCTCTCCATTTTTCACCCTCCATTCTCAATCTTCTCTCAGGCATCTCCATCTTCACTCTCAATCCTCTCCATCTTTTATCTCCACTCCTAATCCTCTTCATCTCCACTCCTTATCCCTTTTCATTCTTTATCTTCACTCTCAATCCTCTCCATCTTTTATCTCCACTCCTAATCCTCTTCATCTCCACCTCCTTATCCCTTTTCATTCTTTATCTTCGCTCTCAATTCTCTCCATTTTTCATTTCAACCCTCAATCTTTTCCATTTCTTATCTCCACCTTTAATCCTGTCCATCCTCTAGATGTTATTACTGATAGTTAATTATTATGTTTAATTTGATTGGTCAATTGATTGATGTAATGGTTACCTTGTATTTCTTGTTTACCAAAGAACCAATGAAATAGGTTTTACTTTTTACAATGATCAGTTTTTTTGTGATTTTTCTGATTATGAAGATAGAGGACATTGTTTGCACTGCTAAGTTTTAGCTAATAATTTGCTAAAACTCTGCTAATTGGACAGAGTTTGTAAGACCAATGGAAGTGTTTATAAGGCCAATGGCAGTGTTTATAAGGCCAATGGAAGTGTTCATAAGGCCAATGGAAGTGTTTATAAGGCCAATGGCAGTGTTTATAAGGCCAATGGCAGTGTTTATAAGGCCAATGGAAGTGTTTATAAGGCCAATGGCAGTGTTCGGATTGCCTTAAGCACTTAAAGAATCAATTTAAATAAGAAAAATAATAATTATAAAGTATAAGTTATGTGTTTGGGCGTTTAAGAGACAAAATGAAAATTTAGATGTCATATTTAAACAACAATATTTCGCTCTACATCTTCTATTTGGTCTCCGGGTTCTTCTCTTACCCATAAGCTCTGTGTTATGAAGAGCGAAATATTGTTGATTAAATATAACATCTAAATTTTCATTTTGTCTCTTAAGCGCCCAAACACATAACTTATACAGATTGTGGGAGACCTATACAGTTGATAATAATTATAAAAACTTATTTCTGACATTGAAGACAAAAACATTCAAGACTTGTAAAGCTATTAATATAATAATTTAGATCTCTTTGCAACAAAAAAAAAAAATAGTTCATTTTTAAGGGAAAATAACTCTAATTATAAAAGAGTTTCTATTGTTCGGGGAATCTATCCACAACAAACCGCTTATTTTGTTAGAGAAAATTACAACAAAAGAGAGAGTTTTATGTTGTTAGGAAAATACAAAAAAAAACATTTTTTTGAGAAAATCTCTATACAAAATTAATAGTTTTTTTAGTTGAGAAAATCTCTATACAAAAGAAATAGTTTTTTTATTTGAGAAAACCTCTCTTCAAAAGAAATAGTTTTTTTAGTTGAGAAAAACTCTCTTCAAAAGAAATAGTTTTTTTAGTTGAGAAAACCTCTCTTCAAAAGAAATAGTTTTTTTAGTTGAGAAAATCTCTCTACAAAATTAATAGTTTTTTTATTTGAGAAAACCTCTCTTCAAAAGAAATAGTTTTTTTAGTTGAGAAAATCTCTCTACAAAAGAAATAGTTTTTTAGTTGAGAAAACCTCTCTTCAAAGTTTTTTAGTGAGAAACCTCTCTTCAAAAAAATAGTTTTTTAGTTGAGAAAATCTCTCTCAAAAGAAATAGTTTTTTAGTTGAGAAAACCTCTCTTCAAAAGAATAGTTTTTAGTAGAAAACCTCTCTTCAAAAGAAATAGTTTTTTTAGTTGAGAAAATCTCTCTACAAAAGAATTTTTTTTAAACAAATCTCTCTACAAAAAAATATTTTCTTTTTAATAAAACCTCTACAAAAAATATTTTTTTATATTGAGAAAATCTTTCTACAAATAATATAGCTTTTTGTTAAGAAAATCTCTCTACAAAAGAAATATAAGTTTACATTATATCTATATAAGTTATACTTTATATAAGTATAAAGTATAAAGTATATATATATATATATATATATATATATATATATATATATATATATATATATATATATATATATATATATATATATATATATTATATATATATATATATATAACGTATATAAAGTTTACTTAATATAAGTATAATGTATATCTTTATACTTTATATCAATATAAGTTATACTTTATATAAGTATACAGTATATATCTATATAAGTATCTATGGTTCTTTATCTGTTTCTAATTACATATTTATATCTTAGGCTAAGTTTGCCAGAGTGCAAAAATATCCTGATACCTACCAAAACCTATTTATGTAAATAATATTTTTTTCTAAAGTATGATAATTGTGATAAAATACTTTTTGTTTATAAACAAATTTCTTTAAAAGAGATTTAAAAAATATATTTATTTGTAAAAAAAATGTAAACATTTGCGAAAAAAAAAAGAATTAAATTATTCTTATTAATGGTAGTTTTTCTTTTGTTATTTTAATAATAATAATCCTTAGCGTTGTTACAAATTTATCAAAAAAATGTCTAACGACGTCAAACCTAAGACTAAAAAAAATTTAAGAAGTGAAAAGAAAAAAAAATACATAATATACATACAGTGGATGCTCAAGAAATTTCTCAACAGAGTAATGAGCTTTTTTAACAAGAAGTTTCTTAATTTCGACATTGAATACATCTTGAGGTAGCGATGAGTAGGTACTTGGCAGGTGATATATGCAAGGATCTTGAATAAATGTGGTAAAGCAATAGGACAACTTTACTGACACCATGAATATTTTATGAGATCAAGGAACTTATTTAAAGGGGAAGGAACATATCAAGCCTTCCCTTTATAACGTCCCTAACCCGCAATAATGACTCTGCAAAAAGTTCGAAAAATCATAAAACTTGGAAAAATGATGTGATCGGATTGAAATTTGGCACGCATGTAGCCAAATTAAGACTAAAATAATGTGTTACATTTTATCTCATTATCAGTTAGTTCAATTTTATCAAAGTACGTTTTTTTAAAAATTGTAAAATGATTCAATTGAGTCGATATTTAGTACAAGTATATACCTTTACTTAATAAATATGTACACTAAGTTTTGTTTCGATACAACTAGTATATCTATAATTTTTGTTGGATCATAAAAGGCAAGTATCATTGAGCGTGGTCAGTGCTGTCTGGGTGAGGAAACGGATGCATTTACCATCTGAGAACAAGTAAAGCCAAGTCCGAAGACGTGTTGTAGTATAAATTTGACAAATTTTATATTCTGAGGGCGAGCAAAGCTAGTCCGAAGCAGGGAGGATGAGCGTAGCGAATCCAATGTGATGAGGAAATGTTCCGAGGTACCCCATACCCGATTTTTGAGCTTAAGAGCTTCCCCTTTGTGTATGAGATAGAGAAATAGGAGCAAACTTACCTTCCCTAGCATGGTTATAGATCATAGAGAGAAATCAAGGATGTTGAATTAAAGGGATGACGCATTAAGGAACATTTCTGACCCCATGGAAGTTGTATGAGATAGAGAAATAGGAGCAAACTTACCTTCCCCATGGTTATAATTAAAAAAGGCGCCAAATGCAGGTTATGTAGCTAAATTGATATACAATTCTTGGTTGTCGAGTTTGCTTCTCAACTTTCTTCAGTGCTTTCGTTATTGTTACATTTGGTGCTTGTCAAGTCATTTGTGCTTATATTTTACATTTTGGACTCTAGGTAGCCACTTTAGTGAGAGTAATTGAAGCTTTACCGTTTACTTTTCGTAGAGAGTAAGTTAAATGTGTTAATATTTTGTCTTTTTTTAGCCAAGTGAAATGTTTTGCTAGTTCAATTTTGGTTGTAATGTTCTTAATTTTCTTTAATGTTGTTAATTTTAAGCAGTTAAAAAGTATGAACTTTTTCAATTTGTTTATAACCTTTGCAAGCAAAACAATGGGAGACCCATTGAGAGTTAAGTTTGCCTCTAAATTTTTAGACCTGCGCTGTTATAAGGATCATAAGCATGCGCAGTTCGTACCAAGCATGTGCAGTTGGTTTTTGACGTGTGTTTCGTGTTGCATTCTTCTTTATGTTTTGATTTTTGATGGGGTCACTTTGTAGAATGGAAATTCGACTTAGTGCGTCATCCCCTTTATTTAACATCCTTGAGCGAAATACAGGTTATGTAACAAAGATAAGATGCGTTTAGCATATATTAACACTTCAGGGCTAATAATAGTTATTTATGCACCAAGGGAGTAAAGAATGCTAATATTTTCCTGAGCAGTTTGTTGGTTCCTAAGGCGTTAGGCGAGGGAACTAAAGTATTCAACACCCTTTTATTTGGGATTTATTTGTTTAACTCCCGAGGCAAAGCTGAGGGAGTTATGACTATTAACTTCTGAGGCAAAGCCAAGGGAGGTAATTGCGAGGGGGAAAATGGCATTTCACTCTCAAGATGAATACAAAATTTTATCTCCAGATGTTGATTTTATTTTAAAACTTTTGTTGTATTTTATTCTATTTTTTTCGGATCGGACCACCTTATAAATTTTGGGGGTAAAATTTATAAGGTAAATATTTTTGTAATTTTCCCCCGGGAAAGTTACAAAAATTGACCTTTGTAAATTTAGAGAATACCACTCCTAAAATTGATATAATTGGCTCTAATAACCCAATAATAGGAAACTTTTTACTCCCAAGGGAGAAAAGTAACTCACTCTCTTGGGAGTGGAAAGTCCTTCTTTACTCCCTAAAAACTAGTCAATACACTTAACATTTTACACCATCTGGAAATAAAAATAAAAGTTAATTGACAAACTTTATTATTTTTAATAAAAATCTGATGACACAAAGTGGTAACACTGGGGGACATAAAGGCAAAAAAGCATAGAGATATATACTAGAGGGAGCATAGCCTATCTTAATACAGTAAGAAGCCTGAAACATCTCTAAGGGGCTCTGTGTAACCTCATTGCAACCTCCTCCAAGAGGGAGTTAAGGTTATAATTAATAAATTGTTTTCGGCTTCCTGCAGATTGTTTGTGTTGTGATTTGTATTTTATACATATATATATATATATATATATATATATATATATATATATATATATATATATATATATATATATATATATATATATATATATATATTATATATATATATTATATATATATATATATAATATATATATTTATATATATATATATATATATATATATATATATATATATATAATATATATATATACTATATAATACTGTTTTTTTGTTATGTTTATTTGATGATAATGATAATCGAATGTGGTCAGGTTACTTTTCGATGTTTCAAAATTCAACCAATAGGGCCCCTCTAGTAATATGTCCCTATGCAAAAAAATGTCACCACCGTTTTCAAGGAAAATAGATGGGCATGGAATAACTTGCCCCATATAGAGTTTAAAAGTATTGGAGAAGTGTATAAGGTTTGTGTTTTTCACTTTTAAGATCTAACACGCTTAATGTCAATAGATTTTCATTCTTGTATTTTCTTAGGATTTAAACTTTATAATCTTGAACAAGGTAAGAATAACATTAAAGTAAAGAACTTTACTTGAAATGTTTATGTCAAGGACTTTTCTTTGACGATAGGAAGGATGTAGTAGTGCTACGAGTGCCTGAGGGAGTAGTGGGGGGGGGTGTCGACATCTTTTTACATTCGGAAGGCCTGATATGCATGTGCTGAGTGCTAAGAACAATTGAAACACAAACAGAAAAAAATTTTTTTTTTTTATTTTTAACACAAAATATGATTACACTTTAAATAAATATTCTTTTATCATATAAATACAAAATAAAAATTACCTTCTATCTAAGGGAGTTGCAAAATGCTACTAACTCATACACTATCTTCTATCTAAGGGAGTTAGCAAAAATGCCTGCACTAGGACTCATAAGGTTAACACTATCTTCTATCTAAGGGGTTAGCAAAAATGCCTGCACTAGGACTCATAAGGTATAACACTATCTTCTATCTAAGGGAGTTAGCAAAAATGCTCATAAGGTATAACACTATCTTCTATCTAAGGTTAGCAAAAATGCCTGCACTAGGACTTCACTATCTTCTATCTAAGGGAGTTAGCAAAAAATGCCTGCACTAGGACTCATAAGGTAGAACACTATCTTCTATCTAAGGGAGTTAGCAAAAATGCCTGCACTAGGACTCATAAGGTAGAACACTATCTTCTATCTAAGGGAGTTAGCAAAAATGCCTGCACTAGGACTCATAAGGTAGAACACTATCTTCTATCTAAGGGAGTTAGCAAAAATGCCTGCACTAGGACTCATAAGGTAGAAACACTATCTTCATCTAAGGGAGTTAGCAAAAATGCCTGCACTAGAACTCATAAGGTTAGAACACTATCTTCTATCTAGGAGTTAGCAAAAATGCCTGCACTAGGACTCATCAGGTAGAACACTATATTCTATCTAAAGGAGTCAGCAAAAAGGGCCCAACAATGTGGCCTACTTGCTAGGCGATCATCTATAGAAATAAGTCTCACTCAATCTCAAGTAAAAAGGAAACAAAAATAATATAAATAACTGCTCTGTGGAGTAATCCAAGAATAGATAAATAAATAGTCTCTTCACTAAAAAGTATGTTAATAGATTTATTAGAGAGTTAACTTTCTGCCCCATCTGGCCATCATCAGTCATTCTCTGGAGTGCTAAGAACAATTGAAACACAAATAGAAAAAATGTTTTTTTTTTATTTTTAACACAAAATATGATTACACTTTAAATAAATATTCTTTTATCACATAAATACAAAATAAAAATTCTAAACACTTTAAATGTTTGGGCTATTTGTATTTTGCAAGATTTATAACTTTTTTGAACAAATAGAGATAACTTAATTATCATCCTATAGAATATGGTCTTATAAAATGTTTTTTTTCTTAAAGGTTATTACGTGACATATCAACACAAAAAATACATTTTTGGACTCGATACTATAGAGCAGGCCTGGGCAAACTTTTCTAGCAAAGGGCCGCTTAGTATTTTTATAGCCAGTCGCGGGCCGCATCCTAAAATTTTAAAGTATGCTAAACCCGCAACAATTGCAGTTACGCTGGTGTTTTACTTAAGTCAAATTTGTTTTCAAAGAATAAGAATTGGGGAAATTTAGCACTAAACGGAAAAAAACAAAACGGAGTATCTATGTCAGATCTTGAAATACAACTGAAGACAAATTTTGCTAATACTTGGTGTAAAAATAATTTTAAAAAGTAATCCTTTGAAATAAAAGATCAAAGGGATTGTATTTTATCTACTCCTTTTCGGTAATTCATAGAAGGCAAAATAGCTTTTTTTTATCTTATTATTGTGAAAATAAAAATTCGCTAAAATAATTAGAATTCGCCAAATCTAACAATGAGTATTGATATGAAAAGCGGCCGCTCTTTATGTAATTGTTTCTTACCTTACTAGTTTTTGTTTCTCCAAACTTTAAAGTTAAAGTAACAATCCATTATTTCCTTATCTTGATATCTATCTTTTCATGATAATTTCGAACTAAACAATTTATTGCTTGTATACCTAATATTTTTTATTTTTAATTTATCTTTTTCCAAACATTTTAATTTGCCCGCGGGCCACTTAAAATGCTCCGCGGGCCGCATGTGGCCCGCGGAGTAGTTTGCCCAGGCCTGCTATAGAGATATTATTACTAGAGAGGCCCTATTGGTTGAATTTTGAAACATCGAAAAAGTAACCTGAACACCTTCTACTATTAATATAATCAAATAATCAGTCTAGAATTACAATAAATTATATAGTAGAATGTTAAAAATACAAATCAAAACACAAAAAAATGTGCGGGATGCCGAAATAAATTGATTTATTATAACCTTAACTCACTCTTAAAGGAGGTTTCAATGAGGTTACACAGAGCCCCTGAGAGCCCCAAAAAGATGTTTCATGCCTCTTAATGTATTGTAATAGGCTATGACCTCTCTAGTATATATCTCTATGATCGATGTCATTGGTCTTAAAATAATTTAATTTGGTTGACATGTAGGCCCTGTATAAAGAAAAAAATTGCGTTTGGGGTCCCGCTGGTAATTTTTTTCAACACGTTGGGTTTGTCAGGCTTATTCTCAATACTTCAGACTTGCTTCACTCGTCCTTAGAATATAAAATTTATTAAATTTATACCGCAACACTTATTAGGACTTCACTTGTCTTCAAATAGTAAAGTACAGGGGCGGACTAAGCTTCAAGGGCCCGAGCAGGGTTTGACCTAAAAGGGCCATAAAATACATCTCAAGAGGCCCAAAGTAGGAGGGGGGTCTCATATTGCTTCTCCAGTAGAGGGGTCCACTTTTAACGTGAGTAGTATTAATGTATAGAATAGAATACTGTTTATTTGTACAAAAATAATGTTTTTTTTACAATTGATTAAAAATCAAGAAACAGCCTACTCCAGGTCCATATTTTGGAAGTCAGGAGGATAATGATTATAGCAAGCTTAATTTAATTAATTAGACTCTAGATCATTGAGGTCTAATCTTCGTATAGGGCCCTTTTAACGTCTAGGTATATTGAATACAAGCCATTTAGTTTAAAATAAATTTTAATTACTTAAACAAAAAATATCTAGAGCTATAGCAACTTTAATGTGGCTATAGTCCTGATCAAGTATGCCAAGGCCCTTTATGGCCCTGATCTACGGTATAGGGCCTTTAAAAGCCAAGGTAAAATAAATATGGGCTGTAAAGACCCTAGATTTAAAAACATCTGTCACTAGGTGCTCTTTAGGCCCTTCCTTAGAGTATCAGGCTCCTTTGACTCTGGTGTTAGAATATATTACATAATTATAATGAATACATAAATGTATGTACTACAACTTTAAAAATATTTAATATGATGATAATGTTTGGCCGAGAGGCCCAAGGAGTGCTGCTGTCCTTGCCGTCAATGGCCCTTGGCGCAATATTTCACTTGCGCCAACATTATCACCTTAAAAATAAGAAGAAAACGTATGGACCTAAATTTTCTAAAATTATCTCTACCCCATACAAAATGACTTTGGCGAAGATCAAATTTACCATTTTTATTTTGGTATTTATTACCTGATATTTAAATGAAAGAACCTAAAGAATTCGATAAATATCTATTTGAATCGTGAATATTAAGATTTCAATGCTGTTGCAATTGAAATGTTACATTCGTTATAAATAGCAACAATATTAAAAATGAAATTCATAGCTGACAACCTTAGAATTATACTATATATAGAAGGAGCATAACTGATAACAGCATAGCCGGTTCACTGGTGGTCTTAAGTAATGCTGCCACCTTAACAATATACAATTTTCTTTTAACAAAGTTGGCAATACTTCCGGTTGCTGAATTATTATAATTAATGATTGATTATTCATAAAATACTAATATAAATATCGTTCAATTGCAATATTTTAAATCCATTTTTAAATTGTATTTTTAAAGTTTTTAATTAAAATTATATTAAAAGTAGTCCTCGTCAACTAAATGTAGATTCTCGTATTCCCCTACCCTTTTGTCATCTAAAGACCAGTTTTATTAAATACTAGCAGGTGTTTTAATTTATTATAATTTGTTCTCAACGATCTTTCTTCATTAAATGATTTATAACAACATATAAACTTAATGTTTGTGTTGTAGGTGTACCTCTACTTAAGACCACCAGTCAACCGGCTTTCGTGTATCAAGTGTTTCAATTATGTTTACGGTCCTATGCTCCTTCTATATTAGTATTATTCTAAGCTTACAACTTACATTGAAAATTTATAATTTTAATGTAAGAAATAAATTAAACAAAAAGAAAAAGAAGAATTCAGTCTTTTTTAAAAAAAAGAAGCACAATATAACACATCTAATAAAAAAAAACTCCGGCTCAGAATTGAACCATAGTATAACACATGGTTAAAATCAGTTGACAGGCTGGGAAAGTAAATACGAGGAAGCCAATGAGTGTTAGTCCTGGATGTTAAATCGCTCCCAAAATTTCATATCAGGCCCACTGATTATTATTAACTATATACTCTATATCAGGCCAACCTAATTGGTTCCTCAACTATTTTCCCATGCTGTCAAATGATTATAACAGTGTGCCATTAGCGATTCAAAGTCTGTAGCAGCGCCACCGTCACTGATAAGAAATTGATAACGAAAGGGTGATTGTTGTTAAAGTCTTGATGGGGGTTTTTGGTTTTTCTTATTAGTGATGATTATTTCTTTAAACTTTTTTTTTGAAGTGTACTCAGTAGAACCACTTTCAGGCGTATGAACTCAATAGAATCACTATTTCATAGAAAAATAGGGTTTTAATGTGTTGTCAAGAGTATTTAAAATGAGTGATAAGATGGTAAAAATCACAATATAGCATTTTATTTTAATTATGTTAAATAATGTACTTTTAAATAATTTTAGTTAGCAAAACACACAAATTAACCTTTTATTGCATAAATTGTTTTAAATTAGTTTGTTACAGGTATTTAATTAACTGATAACAAGCTGATTTTCACCGTAATGTGTTTTAATTATTAAATCAATTTTATTTACACACTAAAATAATTATAACTCAATAAATTCTCTTTTTTGTAAAAATGTTTGTTAAAATTATCCGTTTAGGTTTATTATTTCTGAAATCGGAACAAATCCAAGTCAGTAGTGAAAGAGCCTGATTCTATATTTAAAATCCTGAAATAATCGAAGTATTATTTATGAAATATTGGCAATATTTTTAGTACCAATGTCGTTCTATTAATTTTTAACTCATTTGTCACAACTTAACGAACAATAAAGAAATAAAAGAAGAATTTTTATCGGCTCCCATACTAATCCTATGATAAAAAAACATGATCACCCTTTCGTTTTTCCTCCATTGGTATTGCCAACCTTACAAATATCTCTTTGAAACACGAATACTATAATGGCTTTGTTTACTTGTAATACAATTAAAGTATAACACACTGTTGTAAGCAGTTGACTACGGGGAAAAATAAAGCGAGGCTAGTCCTCCACGCACACAATTTCATATCTGACCAACCTCATTAGTTCCTTGAAACTATTTCCCCACGCTGTCAACTGATTATAACTGTGTGTAATGTTATAAGAAATTCACCATACATATGCTTAAAACTATTAAACTATAATAAAAATTACAAAATTTCCAAAAAATAAATTATACTTTAATTAACTGACTTTTTGTTTATAACAAATAATAAAAATTAATGAATAAAAATTGCACAGAAATAAATAACAAAAAATTATTCTTTACATAAAAAAGGAAAACTAATTATACTATGTAAATATATTTTAAAAAATTAAATAAATAAATACATAAAATTCTCTTCTAGTACATTTAAACTAAAAAAATAAATGAGGTAATAGCTTTAGGATAATTGGGTGAACTGGTTTTTAATGAGACAGGCCCCGTAGGATGTAAGGTACTCTTTGAATATGTTTTTTTTATATATACATACTGTGAATGACTCATTTCTACCAAAAACGAACTGGACCCAAATAAATTTTGGAGCCAGAGTCAAGTTAAAAAACTTGGTTTAGAGCGAAAACAAAGTGGTCTGATTGAGAATTGAACTTGGACTTCCTTGAGACAAAAGGTATCTCTTGAAAAGGATCGACGCCCAAACCAACTCTAAGACAATACAAAAGGCTGTATAGATAAAAATTAAAAAACCAATTCATTCCATTCATCCTACACACATCGCCTCAACAGTTTCAGATCCCTGTTGTTCAAATTCTTAATTATATTTTCGATACAATCGAAAGACAACTTCGGTTCCAACAGCGCGAAAAATTCATGACCAAGCGACACCAACCTTCGACGTTCCAACGCCTCAAAGATTTTCCGATCTAACATATCGGCGTAATAAGGAAATGCAGTCTTATATTTTTCTGTCGTGATTTGTTCTTCGATTTTATTATTGTTAATTAAATTGACTAATTTGTCGTTAGACACTTTAAGGATATCGTAATAAGTAATATCGTTAAATAAAAAGGAACGTTTCATTAGACGTATCTCCCGTTCGCACTTTTCGTAACTAAAAAAATTATATTTATGGTCTTTAACAGTCATTAAAGATTGAACGGAACGTTCATAGAGTCCTAATCCCGCAGCTTTTAATTTATTAGCATGTATTAGGATAATTTGACGACTATTATAGCAGAAATGTTCAGGGGTTAATTCTAAAGCTATGTCTAACGGAGATTTACCTTTATTGTTAACTAGAGTTATATCAGCGTTATAATTTAAAAATAAATTAACGGATTCCTCACGACTGACCAGCGCACAGTGTAAAACTGTATCGCCTGTATTGGACTGTACGTTGGGATCCGCACCGAATTTCAGTAATAATCGAGCGATATCGGTGTTATGAGAACGATTAGCTTTATAAAGAGCAGTCTCGCCTTTTTCGTCTTTCGAGTTGATTTCAGGATTCCTACTTAGTATCAGCTCGACTTTTTCAGCGTTTTCCGTTTTCACAGCGTGATGAAGAGGGGTTTCGCCTCTGAAGTCTTTAATACGCGTATTTGCACCATTATCTAGTAGATATTTAGTCATTTCGATACTCCTTATTAATCTCGAGCAACTAAAAGGAGGCGGGATGACACGATTACCAAACCCTTTTGAAACAGCCGAGTGTAATGGAGACCAACCGTAATTATCGACAGAATTGACATTGAACCCTTTAACGACTAATAACTTAATTATTTCTAAGCTATTTAAATGATGACTACCTCTCTCTATGCAATAATGTAAGCAGGTTTTTCCACTGACGTTTCTCATATTAAAATCAGCGTTATGTTTAAGCAGTAACTTAACACCTTCGAAATTACCAGTTTCACAAGCAATATGCAACGGGGTCACTTTACATTCATCGCTTAGATTAATATGAGCACCATTTTCAAGTAATATCTTCGCTATTTTAACACTGATATTCATGCAGTAATTGTGAATTTGATCTTTATAAAGGATATCGTCCGATTTTTCAAATATTTCCGACACGTACGTTTTAATACGTGATAGATTGACAGAATACTGTAGAGGCGTTTCACCTCTAAAATCTCTACTGTTTATATCGACTTCGCCGATTTTTAAAAGCGTTTCGACCATTTCTACATTGCCTGTAACGCAGGCTAGATGAAACGGTGAAATACGACCGTATATATTGTTTACGGCAGCTCCGTATTCGAGTAGAACCTTACAAATATCAGTACGACCTCTAGTGAGGGATTTGCAAAGTAACATTTGACTCTCGGAGATGTGAGCTCGGAAATAGTTGACTCCCAGTGTGCTCAAGATGTCCTGGATTTTAGCTTGGTTGCCTTCTCGCACGGCTGCTTTCAGTTTGAACATGATTTCAGTCGGAAACGTAGCCATCTTCAGAGAGTACTGGAAAGAAAAATGAAATTACAAATAGTAAAAGATACTTCAATAGCAAAAGTCCTACCCCCATTTTTATCGAAGCTTGTTTGTGATTTACATTTATTGTTAATTCCTAAAATTATAAAATAGTTTTTATTAATTTCTATATTTTATATTAATCTTTTTCTTTGAATTAACTACTATATGTTTATACGCGTATAATTAATTATACATAGGGCTCAAGACCCGTTTTGTGCAAATAAATAAATACTGCAAAGAAATATATAAGGTTTTCTAATTTATGAAAAACTGACAATAAGTGAACACCACTGTACAAGATTTCTTTTAGCTCTTAATCAGCCTCAAACACTATAAAATAACACAATCAGGCATGAGAGAACAGAAGAGGTGGTTGTGCCAAATGTCATGTTGCCTGTTATTTTTTTTCCGATGGATATTATTTCCAAGGCAATAATCCTACATCTAATGTAGGACTTGTATACAGTTTTTTAATTGAAAAAATCCAATAGAGTATTTGCAGTTTAAAAGAAATTACTCGTAAAAATGATTAAAATGTTTAAAAATAGTAAATCTTCGTATAAAACGTGCCCACCCTTTTATCAATACATAATCAAATATATTTTAGTTTAATAAACCTGAAAAATAACAAAACACAAAAACGCGTAAAGCAATAAATTAAGATTGGGTGTATCATCGATATTCTATGAAAACATAGTTAAAACATTAAAAAACATAAAAAAAAATGAAAATAGTTAAAACTCATTTTACAACAAAATAAAAAAAAAAACACAAAACAACAAAAAAACATTAAAAAATAATAAAATAAATTTCAGTAACGTAAAAGAAAAGGCATATATCGATTATTCCTACGTCACACTCTAAACTTAAAAAATATATCGATACATAGTATTGATAACAAGGGTGCACCGTATACTGAATTTCAGCCAAAAAATATATTAAGCTGTTAAAAAATATTTTATTTAATTTTAAATAGTCGAAATAAGCATTTCACTCCATGTCACTGTGTTTTTCGAGAGTGAGTAGACTTCTTCTTGCATTTCCTCCCTCAAAATAACTTTAGCTATATGTATAGTCATTTTGAGAAAGGGGGGGGGTTGAAAGGAGAAAAGGAAGTCTACAAACTCTATAGAGTCTATCCACCGAGATTCACCGACATCGTTGATCGATAAAGAAGAGAAAGAATATTGCCTAATTCTATTTAGTTTTTTACGTTATAATTCTTTCTTTAGCTTTTTCCTTATAATACTCCTGCCACTGATGAGGGCCCTCATTGTAGGTGAAAGCACTTTGAATAAATTAATAGTTTTGTGGAGAGACTTTTTTCTTCGTTCCTTTCATTATGAACTCCACTAGTGCTCATTCAAAATCATCTATAGAGTCCCTGCGTAATTAAAAGGGGGATCTCATATTGTATGTTTTATTTTAAGAGGTGTGTTCACAGCTGCTTTTATCTGTCGTAATTGCTAACTTTTATTCGCTTTAAAGAAATAATCCCAGACACATTAATTAGTTTGTATATGATTACACAAACATTCAACAGACTGATAAGCAAGGAATGATGTGTGCATGTGCAAACAGGTGAGCTTGATTGTGTTTTGTATGTTCCAGTGTTTTTCAAGAGTAACATAACTCCTACTCCCCCACCCCCCCAAAAAAAATACAGCTTAAAAGGATGGAAATGAAATTAGCAATTCCGACTGAAAACAGCTGTGAAACCACCCACAATAACATAACCTTGCGTGGCAAGATTGTCCCACTTCCCTCTTTTCTAACTTTGACAGCTACTAACGCTGCCCCCCCCCCCCCCAAACTCGAACTAGTCACAAACTAGTGAAAGTAGACACACACGTTTACAAATCTTTAGTTGGTCTTTTGGAAACTAGGATATAGTAGCTTTTCACACTGTATTGGGACATCCCAAAATGTACTTGATCTCTTGAAAAACTAGCACATAGTAGCTTTTTCGATCTATTGATCTATATGGTCTATATCTATATTATATTGGTATATATTGATCTATATTGGGACATCCCAAAACGACACAGAGTACCAAAGTTCCTGTTTTATTTTCCATTAATAAAAAATGTACCAAAGGAAGAATGGCACTCTACAGATTTAAGAATCAGCTGTTTTTAAATGTTTTAAATACAGCTGATCAGCTGTATTTAAAAATGCGTGGTGTGAATTTATGTAACACAAACAGTAAAGGCATGAACTTATGCCTCATTGAATTTAATAAGAAAAATTAAAAGAGATTTAAAAGAAATTATCAAAAGGAAAAACTAAAATGAAATTTATCGATCAAACTTACACACTATGGTGAAAAAACAAATAACTAACTATTACCTCGTCTACACATTGTGTTGAATACAGGGATTAACACCAGAATAAATCCTGGACACCAATTTTTCTCAGTGTAGACGGGGTTTCAACCCCTGTCTACACCACGGTAGAAGAGGTATAAAAATTTATCATTTAGATGAGGTAAATCAAATAGAAATTGTGTACTCGAGTTTCCCTGTCACTCCGGAAATACATGAGTCATATCGATAACCGACAAGCTTACTATTTTCTCCAATACCTTGGAGGACCACAAACAAATCCCTGAAGCTGGACCCCCTAAATACACCTTCTAAAATAAAAATAAAAGATACAATGTCGCATTTTATTTCCACAGGAACCCTATAGAGTGAGTAGACTTCTCCTTTTACCATCCCTCAATATGACTTTATACTCAAAAACTGATCCAATACATTATCTAAACTTTGAGTTAAAGTGATGTTGTAATTCATACAGGGGTGGGGGCGCGGGACACCCTGGACTAACACCCCCCAGAATAAGCTGTTTTAGATGGGCCTGCTTTAAGTTCACCGTTACTCCACTAGTCTATCATTTAGTTTAAAAATCCCCAAGGTCATAAGTATTTTGGGGATTGACCTATCAGAGAAGCCGCTGCCAACCTCTCACTTAAAAAGAGAAAAAAAAAATCCCTACCACAATAACCGCTGTAGGGAAAAAACCTTCTTCCCGGCAATCGTTCACTTTGTTTGTGGTTCTTCTTTTGATTACATCGTTTTGAAAACTACTTTTAAATTATTCTTAAAAATGATATTTTAAAATAAAACTACACAAAAGAAATGTATAAAAACATCGTCAAGAAAATAAGGGTAAAATAACCTGATTCGTTTACATAGTTTTTTCCCGCTCCCTTCTTGCAGGGATTTTTTTCTTAAGAATCAGTGGTGTCAAAACTGACCTGTCAAGATTTTTAAACTAAATGATAGACTGTAGAGGCAGGTTGGCATATATATACACCTTGTATGGCATATATAAAATAATTAGTTCTTTCATTTTCAAGATTGAAATTATTTAAAGGGATCTTTAACAGTGCCAAAAATCTTATTCATTATTTTAAATGTATAATTTTCATAAAATGTTATAAAAATATAAACGCTGTGTCATTTCTAAATAGACCTGACATTATGATAACAATGACGTGCAGAAATGGAAATTAATTTGCGTGATTATTGCTTTTTTAATTGTTCTTTTAACGGAAAAAAAATGGTAAATTTATCTTATTTTCAAACCAAATAATCTAATAAACAACTAAATGTTCTGAAAATTTGTCTTGTTTGCATTCTAGTTTATAGACGACTCGATTTAAAGCTGATAACAATATTGATAACAGTTGTACAAGGTGAAAACTAGCGCTCAGTGTGATAGTTGATGCAACTAGCCCCTGGTTTTTTAGGACCACCTCAAACCAGGGAGTTAGACTACTGTGTCCTGTGCCCCACCCTACTGTATGAATTTCTACTTCAACTGTACTTTAAGTGATTAGCAAGTATCTGTAGATTTTTGTTTTTTTCATATCTCCAATTTGTAATTTATATATCAGATATGATAGCTAAGGAAAAACAACAATTTGTTGAACTAAGTGTTAGTAAAACTAAAAAGCACTAAAAAACTTACCTCAATAAAACTAAGTAAACTAGAGGAATAAATTGATTCCAAACTTTAGAGAACTTATCAAAATTAATAAAGCCTACATTTTTAAGTAGGCTTTAAAGTTTTCACTTAAAATTTAATAACAGTCATAAATTCCACGAAAACGATCAAATTAAACAAAGTTAAAAAAGAAGTCGCATTTTTTATTATGCCTATGGTTCTCTTCAATAAGTTTTTTTATTTATTATTACTTTTTAACTTTTTTAAATTTTTTTTGTTTTGATAAGTGAGGTTAGACCCAGGTTTGTTTTGTTTACATATTTTTGTGTGTAATGATGGCTTAGTATAGCAGTGGAAAGAACGACCTTAATTAATGACTGAAAGTAAATTTAAACAGGTACGAGTTTTCCTCTGTTTTTATAACTATAAGAGAAGAGAGCATGTGTGAATGCAAAGTATGTGAGACATATATGGTACAAAAATTAATCTTAAGATCAATTTGTGCAAAGTTTAATCTCCTCTCATTAACAAATGACATGTATGGACGACTTAAAAAAAGAGACTTACGGCCTCTTGAGACTTATGGCCTTCACATGATTGTTGCCCTATATCAGTGTGTAATATTATTACTTTATAATCATACACACGATTATAAGCGAATTTTTCAAATGCATTAATCATAAACCTGATTTGTTTATATTATGTTATATACGTCAATTAATACAACCAGAACTAATGCTGATAAAAGCATGTAACTTCGTGTTTTTGTTAACCATATACAGTAGTAAATGTGAAAATAAAACACTTTATGGAGATTTGTGATTTTTGAAATGTTTATAGGGTCATTATTGTGGGTTAATGACGTCATAAATATTTTTATAAACAATAGAGTTAAGGTTGATTTTTTACCAAGTTTTATTAACTTAGTATTTTTTTAAAAACGTTCGAAGTTATCGCATTAACTTTGTGTCCAATAGAAAACTAGGAACAACAATCTTGTACGTACACACACACACACAACTGATATATATCCTCTATGCATATATAATGTATTATAGTATATACTATAGGGATATATTAGTAGCCTTCCCAACCCCTTGGGTCGCGACCCAATTGGGTCGGAAACGGTTTTTTGGGTCACCAATTTTTTTATTATCAACTACCAAAAAATGACAAAGATATCTTTTTATATTTATTTAGGTTAATTAATTTTCACTTAAGTTTTCACATAAGTGAAAGATTATTATAAGCAATAACAGATTTGCTTAAACAGATATTATTTTTAGAAATTGATAATACTTTAAACATGCGATAACCAAAGAAGCCGCGGCCAAAACATTTCTTAGAAGTCCTTTACCGACAGAGGCACCCGCCTTTATCTAATTCTTGCTAACTTTGATGAATTGTTTTAACTATGATAATACTGTGTTTAAAAGTTTCTTATTTTACTTCTTTTAAAGGTTCGGGTTATTAAAATTATAATGTTCAATTATATGTGAATTTGGTTCCAACAAACATCAAACGTAGTTTAATATCGTGTACAAGTTTTTTAAATTATAATTGTTTTCATAAGTTTATTTATTTTATAGTTTTGCGTTTTTATGTATTAATTTTAAGTAGTGAAATGAATAAACAAAACACGACTTGACTTATTAGTGAAAAAAACCAACAGCAACAAAGTAATCATTGATATCATACATATTTTATTTTTTTATTCTTTTTTTGCTTACTATAATCATTATTTGATTTTTTTCCTTAAAATAATAAATGCTCATTTTATATTTAATTTGATTATTTATATTTATTGCTATTATATAAATTATATAATTAGACTTCTTTTGAACTCCAATTAGTGTGTAGTTTTCTATTTAGGTATAAAAACCTCATGAAAATTAGGATTTGACGATATCTGTAGGGTCATAACTAGTTCGGCAATAAATAAAAACGCCTGCAATTTTCAGGTTATGCAAAATAAATTAATTTGGGTCGCCAAACTTAAGAAAAGCAAATTATAGGGTCGCGGTACTGAAAAGGTTGGGAAACGCTGATGTAGTATATAATCCTCTATGGGAGGTCATTATAAATATGTCTCAGATAGAGGTTGTAGAGGGATGGGAATTCCCTATCTTAGAGACTTAAGTCTCTAATCCCCCTCTAGGGAGACTCTAGTAAAGGTCAGAACCGTTATGGTACTCTCTGGAAACTGTCTAGCTTCTAGACCCCTTATCACTGTGTTTTTACCTAAGTACTCCCTCTAAGTATTAGTCTCTTTACATCAAACAAACAGGGGGCATTTTTCAGTGATGCAGGGAATATAAGAGCTGTTGTATCCTCCCTCTAAGTATATGTTTGTTTGATACCAAGCTACCCAGAGAATGATAGAGCTGTTTTATCCTCTCTCTAAGTATTAGTCTCTTTGTCACCAATGTACAGTTATGGTACCAAGCTACCCAGGAAATGATAAGAGCTGTTGTATCCTCCCTCTAAGTATTAGTCTCTTTGTATGGTACCAAGCTACCCAGGAATGATAAGAGCTGTTGTATCCTCCCTCTAAGTATTAGTCTCTTTGTATGGTATTAAGCTACCCAGGGAATGATAAGAGCTGTTGTATCCTCCCTCTAAGTATTAGTCTCTTTGTATGGTACCAAGCTACCCAGGGAATGAAAGAGCTGTTGTATTCCTCCCTCTAAGTATTAGTCTCTTTGTATGTACAAGCTACCCAGGAATGATAAGAACTGTTGTATCTCCCTCTAAGTATTAGTCTCTTTGTATGGTACCAAGCTACCCAGGGAATGATAAGAGCTTTTGTCTCCTCCCTCTAAGTTTTAGTCTTATTGAACACACCTGTCTCTACAGATCCTTTCGAGCTGTAGGCTTCAAAATTGGAACAATAAAAAATGCATTTTTTTAAAAAAATATCAAGTTTATTTTTTACAAAATTGATTCAGATTACAATATAACACTAAAAATAAAACATCTCCATACTCTGTCCTGCAGATCTAGATATTCACATCAATATATTAATTGATGCATGTTGCGCTAAGATTTAGGTGACATAGTATAACTACATATTTTTAATGGACGGATTACATCTAAAAACACATTCTACAAAGGGTGAAAGACAACCAGATGGTAAAGATGTAGAACAAGTTACTAAGAAAATTTGCAGAACGGAGGTCAGCAATTTTCAGAGGTTTTTGTTAGTCTTAATTGCCTCGAAGGGGAACAGGTTTAGAATCTCAGGTCGAATTAAGAAACAATGTATCTATTAGTCATTGTAACATAAATAAGTTTCATTAATTTAAACTAATGGACATAGTTTTTTCTTTGTTATCCCTTTTCGAGACCAAGTTTTGTATGCAACAGGTGAATAATGACACCTAATAACCCTTATGCAAATTATCTCCCTTAGCAAGTATCATGAGCTAATTATCATTAATTTGTCAGAAACCTCGGAAGTCAAATGTCATTAATCCTTCGGCAAGCCTCAGGAGCTATAATTGTCATTAAATTTCCTCAGCAAGTCTGAGGAGCAATAATTGTCATTAAATTTCCTCAGCAAGCTTCAGGAGCTAATTGTAATTCAAATTCCTTAGCAAGCCTCAGGAGCTAATTGTCATTAACCGGTCAGCAAGCCTCAGGAACTAATTGTCATTAATCGGCCAGCAAGCCTCAGGAGCTAATTGTCATTAAAATTCCTCAGCAAGCCTCATGAGCTAAATGTCATTAAATTCTCAGCAAGCCTTGGGAGCTAATTGTCATTAATCCCTCAGCAAGCCTTAGAAGCTATAATTGTCATTAAATTTCCTCAGCAAGCTTCAGGAGCTAATTGTAATTCAAATTCCTTAGCAAGCCTCAGGAGCTAATTGTCTTTAACCGGTCAGCAAGCCTCAGGAGCTAATTGTCATTAATAGGCCAGTAAGCCTCAGGAGCTAATTATCATTAAAATTCCTCAGCAAGCCTCATGAGCTAAATGTCATTAAAGTCTCGGCAAGCCTCAGGAGCTAAATGTCATTAACCCTAGGATAAATCCTCAGGATCAAAATGCCTAATTCCCTCAGCAAACGCCTCAGGATTTATGAATAATAATTCCTTCAGCTTTGCTTAAAAAAAACATTCATCACTCAGGATAAAATAAAGTGCATTATTCACAAGGTGCATTAATAACTAATAATTCACTTTATCGGTGGGTGGTATAAATTATTAAAACTTACAAATAAAATAAAGACACATTAATAATTAAAACATTAATATTTTAAACTCTAATATAACTAAATCTAAGAGCCAACTATATAAAAAAAATCTAGAGCGGTGGCCCACAAGCCAGGTGAATTTTCTTTAAAATGCGTTCTTTCTTCATAAAAACCTTTGTTGTCTAAGTTTCTGGTAAATGCTTTATAGCATGACAACTTCTTATTTAATTTTTCCAAATTTTACAAATAAAATGTGCATATTTTTCGAATAGACTATACCAGTGGTTCTCAACATGGGCGATATCACTCCCCAGGGGGCGATGACGGATTCTAAGGGAGTGATGAGACGTAGAGGGCAATAAAGGGGGCGGATTCTAAAAGAGACAGGTAACATAATTTTACTTGCAGATCATAAAGATGTGACTATTATACAAAAAAGCACCCCTATTTGACAAAAAGGTATTTAATATTGCTCGCTGCGCTCATATAAAGAACAATGCATGCCTTACTTGTTGCAATGCAGACTTAAAGAAGGTCTTTATTGTAGTATATTTAGTAATAAATCATATATTTGTTTAAGAAAATACAATCTTGTACAAATAGAAATCTGTGCTGTAAATAAACATGCTTTGATGCTTCTAATCAAATTAAGAAAAAATTAAACAATACCTAATAAATAATAAAAGTAAAATAATATGCGTTGCTTCCTTTTTTTAAATAAACTATCTTTTAGAAAATAAAATTTATAGATGAACTTGTCTAATAATTAAAGACTTGGCTATATAATAATACAGTTTTTTCATAGTGACAAGATGTGGGTTAGTAAATATTTTCGTGAAGAAGGATTTTTTCCTTAATACATCCTGTAAATAATGTTCTCTTATATCTGATAAAACATTACATTCTAGTAAAAAGTGGTTCATTGAATCATCATATGAATTACAAAGTTTGCAATAAGTATCTGAATCGAATCTATAATTTTTTCCGTCAATGTATAAAGTGGTTATTTGGGGATTACCGATCCTAATTTGACTTATTGTTCTAGTGATATTTAAACCAACTCTAAATTTCAGATAAGATTCTCCGTTCGTTGAAAAGGTAGAAATTTCTTTATATAAGGAGAATAAGACGATTTAAGAACTCTCTCAACATCTAATTGGTAAATAATTATTAAAATTGTTTAACAGGGTAGGAGTAGCTGCAATAAGCTCATTTAAGTTTAAATTTAGCACATACTCGCTATTTATTTTACTGAGGAAGCTTTCCAACTGAGACACCCAATTATACTGCTCATTTCTTTATTGTAGTAACATGCGAGAGGAAGTGCGATGAACTACAAATTTAAAGGGACATCATATTTTCATAAAACTTATCCGAATATGACTTCCCTTATAAATGTAACGACTACTTTTCAAACCAGAGTTATATACACTAAAATCTTTTTCAGTATTTAATATATCTGATGAAATAAGAAGTCTGGTATTTTTATCATTAACTCTAAAAACAACAATGTTTGAGCAAACAGTATTTTTATATTCGTAGTTTCTATACCAAAACTGTTAAGTTAATTCTTTAATGCCTTAGTAATAAAATCATACTTAACTGTTAATGTGTAAAACTATAGAAAATTCTTTAATGCCTAAGTAATAAAATCACTTTACTGATAATGTGTAAAACTATAGAAAATTCTTTAATGCCTAAGTAATAAAATACTTTACTGATAATGTGTAAAACTATAGAAAATTCTTTAATGCCTAAGTAATAAAATCATACTTTACTGATAGTTCAGCAGCTGTAAAGTAAATGATTTACTGCTGTACTAAAAGCAGTCAACTTTAGTTAATATGTTGGGACTATTTTCAGTATGACAGTCTATCGTTCAGTTTAAAAATCTCTAAGGTCATAACCATTTTTGGGGGTTAGTTGACTGTAAAAGTATATGTTTTGAAAACTACTTTCAAAATGATATTATATAATAAAGTTACAAAAATGAAACGTAAAAAAAAAACATGGCAAAGAAAATATGGGTAAAATAAGCTGATTTGTTTACATAGTTTTTTTCCCGCTCCTTTCATGCAGGGATTTTTTTTCTTTACAATCGGTGGTGCCTAAACTGACCTGTCAAGATTTTTAAACTAAACGATAGACTGTTGTTCCACATAGAACAAAAATAACATTAATTGCCATTTAAGTAAGATTTAGTTAAGTAGTAGAATGAATAAAAAAAATTAATAGGATAGAACTAAATTTGATAAGAGTTCAGTAAGTATTTTAATATAGAATATTGTAAAAAAATAACTAAAATAAAAAGTAATACTAAGTTTTAACACAAAAAATTGGACGGAGCTCAGGTAAATATTTGGTAGAGAATATTAAAAAAATTAATAAAAAATTATTGACCTATAATAAAATTATTATTGAAAAAAAAAAAACTAAACTAAAAAAATAATTGGACGGAGTTCTGTTAGCATTTATGTAAAAGATATTTAAAAAAAATATTAACTAAAATAAAAATAATACTAAGTTTTAACAAACAAAAAAAATGACGGGAGTTCAGTAATCATTATTGTATAGACGAATGTAAAAAAATACGAAGTTATAAAAAAAATGGATGTAGTTCGACTAATCTAAAATTAATTTTAGAAATAATAAATCAACTTTTAGATAAACAAAACTATATTTTAAAAAATGGAAGGAGTTCAATAAACGTTTATTTAAATTAGTATAAAAATAAATTTTATAAATAATTATTCAACAAAGTTAACTAACTAACTTTAATAAAACTAAGTTTTATTAAGTTAACAAAAAAATACAAAAAATAAAACTTAATAAAACTAAGTTTTATTAAGTTTTATTTAAGTCTACTGTTAGACGTAAATATTTTGTGTTATATTTTGACATGTCAACATTGACGTCTAACAGTAGTTATGTATGTACCAAGTTAGATTAGAAATAAATCGTTGAGTGAATGTAAATACTCTTTGAGATTAACCAAAAGAGCGTGCAGATTACGGAAATAGGCTTCATTTATCACAAATCCGGCTAATTACTGAAAATTTAAAAAAAAAATTATAAAAAAAGTTTGTTGGTGATCCAACGTTCTAGATATTCGACCGCGCCTTATTATTTATTTTTTACAATTAAATTCTTTTATTTTATTATTTCAACAATACACACTACATTACTTTTATTAAAATTTGTTATTCTATTTTTTTTATTCTTAATAATATTCATTTATTTACATACAATTATTTAAAATATTTTTTATATTTAAATCCATTTGATTTCTCATAATTAATATTAACATCTTAAACTTGATGGTTTAATATTAAAAAAAATAATAAAAACACATTATATTCAATTATTTATTCTATAGAAGGTTTCTCTTTAATAAAATATATTACTTCTAATAACACATGTTATTTTAATTTTTTAATGGTTTACAATATTATTTTGATGTTTTTTCCGCAACGTCAAAAAAATTAGTTTATTTGAACTTGCAGTAGATAGACTACTTAGGGCACATTTTATCACCATAACTTTTTAGATGCTGAGCTACTCATTATTAATTATGTTATACTTTCATTTTAAACAATAATTCAAAAACTGCATGTGAATCATCAGAAAGTATCTCTTTAAAACAAAATGCTCCGTTTTGATGAAGATATATCGAATGCTACGAATTATAAGAAAAATCTAAGTGTTGCGACTAAGAGAATGAGATAGGTCGATGCTTTCGCCAGATCCGTTCCTGATCCAAAGAAGAATACTTTAATGAAATTCTCTGATTTGATCCACGGATCTGATCCATCGTCGAAATACATCGGACACTGATCACCTGTAAATAAATAAATAAATAAATTTGATTTTTAACAAAAAAATCAGGTACGGTGTACTTTGGAACTTTTACTTGTTACATCGGATTCACTAAGCTCATCCTACATTTATTATTATTATTATTATTATTATTAATTCTGAGGGTAGGTGTAAAACCTTTTGCACTGCGACTTTGAGTCTTTTGTACAAGTACCCTCGTGTTCTAAGCTTATAGGAGATCCTTTCCTTTTATTATTTCTAAAAGTTTGTGTACTAAATTGGCATCTGGGTTTTCAATTCATCTTAGTGTGGCTTCTCCAAACAACAGAAATCTCTTGTATGCTAGAGCTTCGCATTCAAAGATGATGTGTGATGATGTTTCAGGGCATTGGCCACAGAGTCTACAGACAGGCTCTTCTTGAAATATGCCGATGGTATGCATATGTTTGCGTAAGTGACAATGACCAGTTATTAAGCCCGTCAGTATACTCAAGTTTTTCTTTAGCTTTAGAAGAGCATCTGTCATTTGGCTTGAGGACCCTCAACATGAGTTTACTGTGCTCAAACCAGATTATTCCAGTGTTGTTGGTGTTTACCTCTAAGCCATTCATTCACTGCCGTCTTGACTTATGTTTTCGAAATGCCAATCCTCCATTTATTAGATAAGATTCACTTGTCCTCAAAATATACATGTTGTTGAATTTATACAACAACAGGTAATCAAAATCGCTTAATTTATCCTCTGACAGTGAAATATTATTATTAATGATTGGGGTTGGAGTCGAGGATAGACCCCCATTTGCACTGCGACTGGAAGTCTATTGTACAATACCCTCAATTGGTCCAGGTCAGAATAATCCTTTTCCCGGACTAGGTCTAGGATCTTTTTGACCAGTGATTCATTGGTAAGTCAACTTAGTGAGAATGCCTACCAAAGTTGAGAACCTTTGAAAGGCTAGGGCTTCACATCTAAGAAGAATGTGAGAGGCAGTTTCGGTTTCCAATTCATTAAGCCTACACACTGGGTTATCTTTAAAGACACCATATAGTGAAATAAATAAATAAATATTTTATTTCTGCAAAATAAAAACATGTAAAAATCATGACATTATAATAATTAATGTATTTCAAAGACACTATAGGGAATACATATAAAAAAACACTCCTTATTCCATATACTAAACTATATTTCGCCCCCTAGTCATCGGGGCATATTCATGTAATAAAATTAAGGTTGTAAATTAAAATTAAAATCAGAGAGTAATATTCTCCATCGTCATTCAAAGTCAAAAATAAAAGCCATTAAAGAGTAGCTAAAGGAATAACAAAATGAAATTAAACGAAGGAAAACATATTAAACGAAAGGTTAGATGATAACTCTATCCACTAGCATAGGGAACTGAGGAAATCAGTTCCCTATGCATAAAAATCCTAGACGCCCCTATCAGGATTGAACCCAAACTGTCTGGGTGGTAGGCGAACGTGCTAACCATTCAACCACCACGACCACAATGTAATTGGTATCCAGAACTTCTGTATCAATAATGCTACTCCCACCTATTACATCATCCTAAGCATCGAAAGTCTACTCACGTTCTCTCTCGTACTCGACCATATCAATAGCTACACCAGCTCCCTCTGTGTAATTCCAGGACGTAACGTCTTGCTTCAGATCACAGAAGGGTCCGATGGCTTGAGACATCAGAACTCGGTTCAAATCAGCTCTTTGGTAAACCTAAAATGATCAATTAATACACTTCATATTTCTAGTTAACTTGGAAATAGTACATTACCCTACTAGAGAGGAACCCCACAAAACAAGGAAAATCCTGAGCGGAACGAGGATTGGAAAACCACACGAGCTATGCAAAGATGTTTCACTCGCATGTTCAGTAATTAACATACGATTAACATTAATAATTAATTGCATATAGTAAAAAGTTATGAGGTTTTGGTCATGATAACCTTATAATTACATTATTATCATAATTAAATTAATTACATTATAATGTGCATTTTTTAATAAACAACAAATATCAATTGAAATAAATTAAGTTTACAAGTATTGAGTCCAAGTAAAACTTTATTCTAATCAATACTTACTTTATTTATAATAATTATAATTTATAATACACTTTAGGTATACTATGCTCAAAGAAAAGCTAAAGTTGGCGAAATCTTTTTACATCAAATTCTATTCATAAAAACTGAGTAAAATGTTTTTATTTTGCTTTAAGTACAGTATTTTGCACAATTGCATTAAAATGAATATTCAATACATAAACAATTTTTACATAAATATCTACAATTGCATTGTTACATAGTTAAAATTCTATCTAAGGAAGACATGCATTCTTTTTTTTCTTTTTATTAATTATTTAATTTACCAATTTTAGTAAGAATCCTTAAGCTTATACAAATTTTTTATTAATATTTGCTTGCATGCATCACTAAATTCTTCCAGATGTTTCTTCATTTTTGGTAGAGCATTAAATAGGTTCCCAGTATTCAGCAATTTTTTATTTACTAGTACATTATTTGTTATTTAATAATCTTGGATTTATTATGGCAAAATAAAGATGGCGGTGACTTTCGGATTTCGGAACGCTCTGGAGCCGAACGGTTGAAGATAGAGGAAAATTCAAATAAGGAGTTAGTACTCTTATTACCTACAAATGCAGTGGTAACAATTTTGAGCCAAGTACCACCAGTATCGTTTTTGGGTCACTAACTTTCAAACCGGAATAACTCCGTTCCGGTTGGTAGTAGAGAGTTCGGACAAAATACGTTATTTGAGCGTCACGTGATCTAAAAGGACCAATAAGTAAAAGTTTTCAAAATTTTTTTCGTTTTCCGCCAGAATTTTTTTTTGTGTTTTTGCGCTTTTTTTAGAGTGCAAAATGGGGGGCCTATCCTCCCAGGAAAAAGCTTTTAAAAGTAACTTTTTTGGTTTAGAATCTTAACAAATGAGTGTGCAGATAGGGAGGAAATTAATTTCTAATAACCCGCGTTTTTTTTTTTGGCGGGAAACCGGCTATACTTAAGGACCAAAATGTTTGAAATTGGATTTTGAGATAGCCATTCTTTTTGGCATTGGCCTGGACTAAAAATCTGTCGAGGGAAATATTTTTGCCATTTCCGGTTTGGGCGCCATCTTGGATTTTAGGTCAAAACTTCGATGGGTCTATCTCAGCTATTATTAAGATATGAAGTAAATTAGTCTCTAACTGTGGTATGACTATTTGCACAACTTTTACCTAAAAAACGTTTTAACAATCATACTTTGCTGTAGAGGTCATCGAAAAATGCCATACTTCATTTCACTTTTGGCAGTCTGTAAATCGTTACAGGACAAGATACAGAGTTTGTTAACATTGTAAAAAGTTACCTTACTTTATAAGCCAAAGGCGCCGAGAGTGGGCGGGGCCCACTCGTATAATGATTTAAAACCTAAAATTTGTATTATTCCTAGTCTCATTTATGAATATATTTATAGAGACGTAAATTTTACAAATTCTTTTAACACTTATTAATTGTTTTAGAATAAAAAATCCGTAGACAGTTAACTATTGAATTTTTAAAGAGTGGTTTAAAAGATTGCAATATAATTAAGGTATATTATTATTATATTATTAAGGTATCAGAAAATTTGGTTTGAAGTAGTACATAATGAGTTACATTTTTAGGCCTCACTCTTGGGACTATATAGGCTTCTCCAAAACTTTTAAACTTAACTACAGTCTATCGTTTAGTTTAAAAATTTGACAGCTCAGTTTAGACACACTGATTCTTAAGAAAAAAATCACTGCAAGAAGGAAGCGGGAAAAAACTATGTAAACAAATCATATTTTATCCGTATTCTTGGCGATGTTTTTAAATTTCTTTTGTGTAGTTTTTTGTTTTAAAATATAATTTTTGAAAGTAGTTTTCAAAACGATGTAATCAAAAGAAGATCCACAAACAAGTAACGATTGCGGGAAGAAGTTTTTTTCCCTACACGGTTATTGTGGTAGGGATTTTTTTCTCTTTTTAAGTGAGAGGTTGGCAGCGGCTTCTCTGATTGACCAATCGTCAAAATACTTATGATCTTGGGGATTTTTAAACTAAACGATAGACTGTATACCCATCTATTTTCCAAAAAAACGATGGCGACTCTATTTGGCTTTACGCCCCTCTCCCCTGTGATGAAGACATAATGCAAAGAGTAACTCACCCAACACCTGTACTTGCTGATAGCGTCCAACTCATCATACGTTATTAAATATGATTTTAAATTCTCCTTCCAAAACCCGATACACTTCATCTTGTAATCAGCTTCGCCTGAAAACACACATCCATAAAAATAAACATAACATATTTATAAGTAAGAGCCATAAAATGGCAGTACTGTCATCAAAATTAATATTTTAAAAAACTTTTGTAAAAAATTCCTCGACTGAGTAGAGTTCGGCTTCTTTGAGACTCTTTTTAATATATGATTTGAATAAATAATGAAAGAAAAGAAGTCCTCACAAAATAAACTTTATTGGCAAAGCGCTTTCAAACCTAACTAGCCATCATCATGCAAAACCTAACAAAAAATTATTTTGTAAATATTTTTGTGTTTTTACTTATTTATTTGTTTGTTAGGTTTTGCACTGATGATGGCCTCTATTGAGGTTGAAAGCGCTTTGCCAATAAGGTTTTATTTTACGGAGAGACTTCTTCTTCATCATTTATAATGAACTCCATTCACGCTCACTCTAAGGATATGATTTGAAAAAGTTGTGTGGTAGGTTCCTCTTCTTTTCTGGAAGATGGTTGAGTAAGCGGAGACCAATTTAAATAAATAAATAAATATAATTCTTTATTCACATAATATACATTTCGTAAATGTAAAAAGTCAAACAAAAAATTTATTTGTTACAATTAAAATTTATGGATTGAAATTCTTCCACACTGTACAAGGGATTTTTTAAAAGAGTAATTTTTACTAATTTGTCAAATCTATTCTCTTCAAGGCTCTTATATTTTCAGGTAATTAAGTTATACAGCCTGCTTGAATTGAATTATAATTTAGCTGTTTGTCAGTCTGTATTTTAAGTACTATATGATTTGTCTCCTTGTATAGTGAGAATGAATGTTCTCTACTTAGTTGACTTGATCTAATACTATGAATGTAATTTAAAAGCTATAGCAGATAAAGAATAAAAAGTAAGAATTCATGAGTCTGAAAATTTGTTTTCAAGATGTTTTGTTGGGTAGGAACACCTTTGAGCAGTAGCTAGTCGAAAACAGCTCAACTTAAACAATAATCTGGAAAAGGCTGCTTAGTTAATGACACACTGTTAAAATCAGTTGACAGTGTGGGAAAATAATGAGAGGGAACCAATAAGGTTACTCTTAGTCCTTCCAGGCCCACAATTTCATATCAGACCAACCTCATTGGTCTCACAACACTATTTTCCTACCCTGTCAACTGATTTTAACTGGGTATCATACTATAGAAATAAAAAGGATTACACACAAACTCAAGGTTACCATTTGGTTCTACTCAACCGGTAATTTTGCGAAAAGAAATTTTTAATCTTATGATAAAAAAAAGCACTTATTGTACTTATCGTACTGTACACATACTTACTGTAAATATCAACTGGTCGTCCGAGATGATCGACAGACAGACAGTACGTTTCGTCTATAAGAACCTCTTTCTGCTCAGTATCGCAGACGGAGAAATCACTTATATTCTGTTTACAGTAAGTGTTGGGACGGGGTGATAGAGTCACCCGCCTAAATACCGTCTCAACGTACACGCCTTTCTGATGAAATTAAATTTACCCGCAACGGGACACCGAACTGGCACAGGATTGGCAGCTGAAAACAAACAACAAAACTAAATAATTGATGAAAATCAGTTTAGAGCACAGAACAGACTAGAGTGGAAGGCGGTTTAATGCATGGTATTAGTTCCATTAGAAGTTATGTATAGAATTTTCTTTACATAATATATAATAATAATAATAATAATTCTATTTATTGCATAAAGTTACATTACATTACATTTTGTTAGTTTATATTTAGTATAGTTTCATGCAAATCAGCTGTTAAGCTGTGGCCGTAATGGCTTTTAGTTACAAAACTAAATTCAATTACTTTTTGAGAACATTTTAAACACATGATTCACAAACCTTAAATTTAGTTTTGTAACCGTTGATTATTATTTATTAAAATTTTTTTTTTAAGTGTTAGTAAATTTATTAATTGATTAATTCTTTATAATATGTCATATGGATACATACACATAAATACATATAAGAAAACATTCATATTAGCGCATATACATACATTAATGTACATATACCATCATATAAGCACATAGACACGCAATGTTACATTCGTACACATATACAGATCACGTATCAATGTAGCATACACAAAGATTTAAAAATTTATTTAATTTTATATACTTTTTCCGATTTAATAATATTAAAAAATGGTATTTATCTATAATTACTTTTATATATAATTATATAATACACACACACACACAACACACACACACAACACACACACACAACACACACACACACACATACACATCCCATACATATATACATACACATACATATACACACACATATACATTTTCTTTACATGAATTAGTTAAAAATATACTTCTTTTTTTAAGAAGATTAGTTAGAGTAGTATTAGTAGTAATACTACTACTAAAAATAACTACCAGGCAAGTAGGCCATGTTGTTGGGCCCTTTTGCCAGCCCTAAGATAGTGTTTTATCCTTTAAATTTCAAGTGTAGGTATATTTCATCTAATCTAGACGAAGAGCTGTGAATTCTATGGTTCCTAACATAAATCCTAACATGATACTTGAGCAAACGGAAGTATAGCCAACTTTTTCATAAGAAAATTGTATATTGTTACGGTGGCAGCATTACTTAAGACCACCAGTGAACAGGCTATGCTGTTTTTAAGTTATGCTCCTTCTATATATAGTATTATTCTAAGGATATAAGAGTAGAATTAACTTGGAGATAGTAGGAAAGGCTGTACCACGCAAAGTTTTTTAAGTGCTGGTTGCTTCCCAAGCAAGCATCAATAAACTTACCAATAAGCAAGTCTGAAATTAAATGAGGCCTTCATGTTGCAGACCAACCAACATTCATTCAATCTCTTGAGAGACCATGTCTACTTTTATTTTAAAGAGAAGGTAATTACAGTGGACCCTCTATTTAGCATGAAAACCAAGTAGCTTGACTTGAGATTTTAGCCTGGACTACTTGGAGACTATTTGTATTCCCTGGGTTCCTCAAAAAGGCCTGACACTCTTTACCAACTGAGCTAATCTGGAGACAGTAGAAAGGACTCTATACACACAATATTTAGCATAAAAACCAATTGGCCTAACTGAGATTTGAACCTGGACTATCTTGAGACTAGAGGTAACCAATGGGTAGTCTTGAAAATACTTGACGCTCTAACCAACTGAGCTAACTCAGAGACAGTAGAAAAGACTCTATACACCCAATATTTAGCATGAAAACTAAGTGGCCTGACTAAGATTTGAACCTGGACTATCTTGAGACTAGGGAATTCCCATGGGTAATCTTGAAAATACCTAACGCTCTAACCATTTGAGCTAACTCAGAGATAGTAGAAAGGGCTTTATAAACCCATTACTTAGTCTGATAACCAAATGGCCTGACTGAGATTTTTGACAGAGGCCTTGACAGAGAGTTTTGAACCCGGACTACTTTGAGACTAGAGATATCCCATGGGTAGTCTTGAAAAGACTGGACGCTTTAACCAACTAAGCTATTAGTGGACCCATAAATATATGTGCTAAGTATGGTTTTTGTGTTGTGAAAACATAATCTACTCGTCTCTTTGATACTCACATAAGAAAAGGTCGTACTTCCACGCATCCTTGTTTTTAAACTGAACCCAAGAGCAGACAGTCGAGAACTTGTCCTTAATGACAGCGATACCTTTTCTGTACCTGATGATGTTATGATGACGAGGCACAAAGTCAAAGCATATGTAGTCCTTTTGACTAAAAACAAAAACAACGCAGATTTTTAAAAACAAAGAAATTAACTAGGCTTTCAAATAAACAAGTACTATAATTGGTTAGAGTATGATAAGGGACTCACTCGCAAAATCAAAACAAATAAATTTCCCTACAAATTTTTGACATATAAAATTATTTTAAACAAAATAAATAAAAACATTCATTCTCGGGTGTGTAGAAAGGCTTTGGAGCTTTGAGTAGGGCATATATAAGGGAGATTAAGGCAATAATGTATCAAATAAGTTGGTTTTACTTTAAATGAAGGGTGGGTCCCTTATCATACTATCTACAATGGGGTAAGAGTATTAAAAGGGACCATGTGGGGTAAGTTTGTCATTTCCCTTAGTGGGTGTCCTGTTTTTTAGGTATACTGCTGTACCTATGGCCTCTGCCCAAAATTTAAGAGGTGATTCAGAATCAATTAACACGGCACGAGCACATTAAACAACAGACCCACCCTAGAAGAATACAATACATCTATTCTCAGGTTTGTAAAAAGGCTTTGGGGCCTTTAGTAGGGCATATATAAGTAGGTTTTACTTTAAATTAAGGGCGGGTCCCTTATCATACTATCTACAATGGGGTAGAGTATAATAAGGGACCCACCTAGAAAAATATCATATACCTTTTATTGGTTGGAAGAAAGGCTTTGGTGCTTTTTATAGTAGGCATATATAAGGGTTGAAAGCAATAATGTTTCAAATTCTAGGGTGGGTCCTTATAATACTCTTACCCATTGTAGATAGTATGATAAGGGACCCACCCTTCATTTAAAGTAATACTACTTATAATAAAACTACTGCTAATAAAAAACTACTGAAAACATCCATCACCTCTTTATTGCACAGTTCTGTGTTAAATTAAAATAAGTTGGTGAAGAGTAAGAATCGAAAAGAGCTGTAGAAACGTTTTTATTATTATTAAAGATTGGGGTTGGAGTCGAGGATAGACCCCATTTGCACTGCGACTGAAAGTCTATTGTACATTCCCCTCAATTGGTCCAGGTCAGAATAATCCTTTTCCCGGACTAGGTCTAGGATCTTTTTGACCAGTGATTCATTGGTAGAGTCAAACTTGTAAGAATGCTGCTACCAAAGTTGGTGAACCTTTGAAAGGCTAGGGCTTCACATCTCAGAAGTACGTGAGATGCAGTTTCGGTTTCCGATTCACAAAGCCTACACACTGGGTTATCTTTAAAAATACCAATGGTATGGAGATGTTTTCGGAGGTGACAGTGACCAGTCAGTAGTCCAGTTACTGTTCTAAGGTCCCTTCTGCTGAGACTGAGGAGGTCTCAGTTACTTTGGGACTGGTCCTTTTAACATAAGTTTACTGTGCCTCATGCCAGAGGATTTGTTCCAGTGGTGCAGGTGATTGTTAAGAGCCAATCTTAATTACCTTTAGCTATAGCTTTCGGTATGGCTATAGGGTTCAGGGCCCACAGGAGTGGTCTCAGACCCCTTTTTTTGCAAGGATGTAGAAAGACGTAGTAGAAGCAAGAAATAAATAAGAGACTGTACCAAGGGAAAATGAAAAAAGAAAATAAATTTTTCTTTTGAAGAAATTTTTGAAGAAAGAAAAAGGATTTTTCTTTTAAGAAAATAAAATTTTCTTTTTTCACTTTCCCTTGGTACAGTCTCTTATTTATTTCTTGCTTCTACTACGTCTTTCTACAGCTCTTTTCGATTCTTACTCTTCACCAACTTTATTTTAATTTTAACACAGAACTGTGCAATAAAGAGGTGATGGAGATGTTTTCAGTAGTTTTTATTAGCTTTTTACTTTCTGCTATGACTCTTTTTAAGAGGTCTATCTTTTCTCAATTGTTTGATAATGGCTTCATAGCCGAAACGTCACAATAATCGTAGTTTTTAATTACCACCCTACAGGACACAACCTCATCTTAAATATAAAATATTTTAAATAATGTTTTGTTGTCACGTTGGCAGCATTACTTAGTTGCACCAGTCAACCGGCTTTCGTGTTATCAGTGGAATTACATTGTGTTTACGGTCCTGTGCTCCTTCTATATATAGTATTATTCTAAGGTTTTAAAAATCAAGTTATTGCACACTAATAACAAAATCAAAGGCAACACATAAGAAAACAAAATGTGCTTGATAATTTAAAAGGAGAGTTACGTAAGTAACCTCAATCCACAAAGAGATGAAATAAACAAGGCAGAAAAGGAATACCGTAATAAGGTAAGGAATTTAATTAAGTAAATGCTCAAGAAATCAAAACAAAGGAATGGATTGAAAAGGTAAAACAGGAAGACACTATATTGTAGTGTCCTCAACCCAGGACACTACAATATATGCCCTACTCAAAGCTCCAAAGCCTTGCTACATACCCGAGAATGATGTATTTATTTATTTTATGTTTCAAATAATAAGAAAAAATTTTCTTATTATGACAAAATAAGAAGCATACGAGAAAGGACTTCTGACCCGTGCTGCAACCTGTTGGTCAAATCCTGAACTATTAGAATTTAATATCTTCGGTTTACATTCTTCCACTAAAACCTATTACCAACAAGGATGCAAAAGTAAATTTAAAAATTGTTTAACAACTAATAAATGATTAATTAATATAGTTTTGTAGTAAATATAAACCTTCCCCTGACAATCCAAGAGGATTATGGGGTTTTGTACAACAAAACCAAAAAAATAAAATAAAAATGACAAAAAATAGAAAATAAATAGTAATTCAAATTGTAAACAAGGATGTAAAATTATATAAATAAAGGTCTTTATTATTATTATAATTATTTATTAAATGTCCAACCGAAAAACTATAACTAATTAATAATAGCTAAGTGCAAACGCAAACCGATTTTTAAGGACCTTGACTTACTAACTGTACAGCTAGTTCATAGTAAAGAATTTAAAGACACTAAGGTATAAACTTGAATTTAGAGACTCACAAAGCGTACATGACTACATACAAGATCTAAACATGACTTGACCACCAAACACATAGGACAAGTAAGTACGAAAATAGCCAGCAATATGCTTCAATAAAGCTCTATAACTCATAACTGAATCAACTTAAACAATTACACGACAACAACAACTTGATTAAGCAATGTAACATTTATTAACTAACAAACTGTTTATAAGATCAGTGAACTGTTTAGTAAAACTTATTAATTTAAATTAAAAATAGAAATCTTTGTATTTTACAAAAAAAATTTCTGAAGTTTAATTGTTAAATTCTTAGTATTTAGTTATTGTTATAATTCTACTCAGCTATCTTTTTACTATCTTTTTGTACTATCTTTTTTTTTGTCCAGTTAATTAATTTGTGCACTATCGTATACTTAGTTTTAATTATGCCAGTTAAAACTTTCATATAAGTACATTAACTAAAATTTTATTTTTTAATATAATGCTATGATGATTTGCAATTGTAAAAAAAATACTTATATGCAAATAAAATTATTTATTTATTTATTTAATACTTATCTTATAAGTTCATTATTCTTTAAAAATTGACAAAATTCAAGTATACTCACCATCCATCGACAGTTAATCGGGTCATCATAACCCTAGAGTCTCTCTGTTCAGTACAGACGTACACAGTCCTCCTGTATCTCCCCTCGTCAGGGTACCAAGTTTCAATGATATGAGTTTCGTTGATCATGACATCAGCGTCCAGATTGGCAGTGTTGATCCACTGACCCGTGAAGTTCTGAGGCAAACGACAACCAGGTTCAACCACTTCGGCTTTTACTGCAAACACACTGAGCGTAAAGTTTCCAATGGACAGATCAAGGAACTTATATTGGGAAAGAGGAAGGAATATAGTGATAGTAGTAATATGGGGGAGTGGTAGTAACTACCAGGCAAGTAGGCCACATTGTTGGACCCTTTTTGCTAGCTCCCTAAGATAGTGTTCTACTCCTTTTAATTTCAAGTGTAGGTATATTTCATCTAATCTAGACAGAAGAGCCGTGGAGTTCTATGGTTCCTCCAATGCTTTTTTCAAGCAACCATACATCAATCTTCTAGCATATCAAGCAATCTTATATTCTAGTGAAAACTAGGAACAACACGTGCCCTCGCTGTTAAATCAAACCTCCACACACTTTAAACTAAAAGGCAGACACTCTATAGTATTATAATGAATCTACTATAAGGTACTAAATTTGCCTATACCAGTTTCATTTAGGGTAAGGGATCTTTAACAAGTACTGACGCACAGGCTCGAGAGACCACTGGCTTCATAAAAATCCCAGAGGCCATGCTGGATTGAACCATGACTAAATAAACTCGGAACAGTGTGGAAGAGTGTAATCAACAATCAGTATGTACCGTTTTCTAAGAAGTTCCTAATTTTTAATTCGGCAATTAGATCTCAAATGGGTTATGGTGCACAATGCTGGGGATATTCACCACAGGAAGAACTGGAGCTAGCCCAAAGAAAGTTTGTAAAACGAGTTCTGAGGTTACCACAAAACACTGCTAATCACTTTCTACATAATGAAGTAGGTCTAACCCTGTATACTACACTCGATTAAGTTACACTTTGACTACGTGAGCAAATGCTTAGAAATGCCTGAAACGAGACTACCTAATGTCATGGCTCTTAAACTTCTTCAAAAATATTGGCTGGAGTAAAGTATGGAGAGAGTTAGCTGCTAAACACAACATAAAGATAGACTGGTCACATGTTAAACCCAGCCTCTGGAAGAAACAACTTTATAAACTTATTCATGTCATGAGGGAGAACACTAAACTCGAATACAAGCAAGCAGCCAACAACTCGTCTAAACCTATCTACAAACATCTTATCTACGAGGAAAGCAAAAGTATTTATTATAGTATAATTTAGATTACATCAGTTTGATAATGAAGAAACTAGGGCGAACTTTTAAATTTAAACGATAAGCCTTGGAAAGATGAGATAGAGAGACAATGCTCTTTATGCGATTCGGGAGAACATGAAAATTTATTTCACTTCATAGGTTCTTGTGAAGCTATTAGGCCAGTTAGAGTAAAACACTTTCATAGAGAATTGTAGAAACTCAAGAAATAATAATTTACTAAATGGAAGTGATTTTACAAAACTATATATGTTATTTAAAGAAGCGTTGTCTTATAGAACCAATAAAATTACTGTAATATATAAAAATTGTAATTTTTATATAAAGCAAACTTAATCTTATTAACCTAGGTTATTTTTATTAATTTATCTATTTATTTTTATTTTATTGTTAATATTGTCAGTATATCAACTGTATTTTTTTACGAACTCACTTTCACTTTGATGTGTCTTCATTTCTTGCAATCCAAAAATTAAATATGCATGTATATGTGTGGATGGACGTTACTAAACTAAGTTATATGTAATTTATATTTATAGGATCATGCTAATTATTGTATTATACTTATAAGTAAGTTATCCAGCAGTGATATTTATTATTTATTTAATTGTTAAATTATGTACTAATCGCGAATTTGTTAGACAAATTTGCAAGACAAAAATTACTTTTTTGTCCCACAAGCTGCATGGCTTACTTCATATATTTTTATTATATGTTTTGCATGTTAATATAAAACTTGTTTTTTAATTTAAGTATATTAAACATTGTTAGCTCTAGTTATTTACTTTTTCTGTTAAGATGTATGATTTATATGTTTAGTGTTTAATTGTTATACTTTGTTATATTAGTTTTTTTTATATCTTTTTTAAAAATGTAGTCTGACAACTACCCCCAACTCACGGCTGAAAGCCAATGTTGAAATAATGCATGTTACCTTTATGTAAACAAATGCTATATTTTATGTACACGCATTCTTAAATAAATAAATAAACTCGGAAGTTTCCATTCATTCTGTGTATTGGCCACGTACCTTAACCACTACACCACGGGTGACTCTTCCAATGAACAGATCAAGGAACTTATATAAAAGGGAAGGAATATATCGGGCCTTTACAATGTAAAAAAGGGTCGCAAACCCCCACCACTACTCCCTCAGGCACTCGTAGCTATACTACATCTTTCCTATTGTCAGGTTATAAACATGTTTAGTAAAATTAGTTCTTTGTTATAGTGAAGTAGTTAATTGTACATATTTAATGTTATTCTTATCTTGTTTAACATTATAAAGTTATGAATTCTAAGAAAATCAAAATTGCTGGAATTAAAGTCTGTCAAAATTAAGCGTGTTAGATCTTAAAAGTGAAAAACACTAACTTTATATGCTTCTCCAATACTTTTAAACTCTATATTGGACTAGTTATCTCATGCTCATCTATTTTCCTTGAAAACGGTGACGAAACTTTTTTTGCCGGCATTGTCTGCATTTAACTCCCGAGGCAATGCCGAGGTAGTTATGACTGTTAACTCCTGAGGTGAAGCCGAAGGAGATAAATGTGAGAGGAAAAATAGCTAGACTTTTATTCCCAAAGTGGATACAAGATTTTATTTTCAAATGTTGATATCATTAAATAATTGTTATATCCCCATTTTCATTATATAAAAAAAATGGACATAATTAACTCTATTATTATTATTATTAATTGTGAGGGTAGGTGTAAAACCTTTTGCACTGCGACTTTGAGTCTTTTGTACAAGTACCCTCGTGTTCTAAGCTTATCGGAGATCCTTTCCTTTTATTATTTCTAAAAGTTTGTGTACTAAATTGGCATCTGGGTTTTCAATTCATCTTAGTGTGGCTTCTCCAAACAACAGAAATCTCTTGTATGCTAGAGCTCGCATTCAAAGATGATGTGTGATGATGTTTCAGGGCATTGGCCACAGAGTCTACAGACAGGCTCTTCTTGAAATATGCTGATTGTATGCATATGTTTGCGTAAGTGACAATGACCAGTTATTAAGCCCGTCACTATACTCAAGTTTTTCTTATTTAGCTTAGAAGAGCATCTGTCAGTTTGGCTTGAGGACCTCTCAACATGAGTTTACTGTGCCTCAAACCAGAAGCATTATTCCAGTGTTGTTGGTGTTTACCTCTAAGCCATTCATTCACTGCCGTCTTGACTTGTGTTTTCGAAATGCCAATAACTGGTTCAGGTCCTATTGGAGTTTGATTTGAACCAAATTAACTCTAACCCCAATAATAGGAAACACTTTTTATTCCTAAGGCCAAAAAAGTTATTTTTATTACCAAGAGAAAGAAAAGTTACTTTTTTCTCCCTTGGGAGTGAAAAGTGCTTCTTTACTCCCTAAAAACTAGTCAATAAACTTAACATTATACACCGTCTGAAGGTATAGTACTTTTTAATCTCTAGGGAGAATTAAGAAGTTATCCTTACCAGGAGTTATCCTCAATCTCTCCGGTGATCTTTCCACAGTTTTCAAAGTATTGCACTCGGAAGTAATAGAGACACCCAGGTATAAATCATCGTCTCTGTTCTTAAGGAAACAACGAAATTTCTCATCCTTACGAGATTCCTTGGTATTGGCTACGGCAAAGAAGTGATTCTTGTCTACGAACCAGTCTCCCAAACATGAATATTCAACCACTGTAAATATAAATACATAATACGTTATTATAACATGTTATAGATATCTATTGAAGATGATCATTAACTTTATGGCCGCCTCTGTGGCCAAGGTCGTTAAGGCGTTAGTCTTTACACTGACCTTTGACACCCATGGAGGTCTGGGGTTCGCATCCCAGGTTACGCTCTCAGTTTATATAAAATTATTGTTTAGATAAACTATCGCCAACTTTAGAATACACTTTGAGAGTAACGGTTGCTGCTACCACCTGAGGTTGTTCCTGCAGGGGTTATCCCTTATAAGCCGCAAGACTCTAAACTGGCATTATTATTATTATTATTATTATAATGTGGAGTTAAAACATATGAAATTGCAATTTTTTTTATTTGAATGTTTAGTATTACCTTGCCTCCGCCTTGACAATACAAAACATTTTATAACAAAAAAAAAGATAAATAATGGAATAGATTAAATAGTATACATATGATTGAACAAGGCTCAAACTAAAGTAAGTCTGAAATAATAGATTGACCAGTTGCCTCTATGTGAAACCTCCTAAATTAACCATGAAGTGCAGAAATGGAAATTAATTTGCGTGTTCATTGTGTTTTTTATTTGTTCTTATAATGGAAAAAAATGCTAAATTTATCTTGTTTTCCTAAAAAATAATCTTATAAACAACTAAAAATGTTCATATAAAAGTTAAAGTTTTGTTTATATTCTTTATAAACATAAATACCAGTCTCGATTTAAAACTGATAACAATATTGATAGAGGCAGTACAAGGTGAAAACTAGAGCTCGGTGCAGTAGTTGATGCAACTAGCTTCTGTTTTTTTAGGACCGCCTCAAACTAGGGAGTTAGACCACTGTGTTGCGCTCCCCCACCCCTACTGTATGAATTTCTACATCACTTTAGTACCAATGGTCCAATGACCACCTTTCCTTTTGTTGTAATTGTTGAATAGTCTATTTAATAAATACATTAAACTAAACTCATGTTTTTTTTATGGCTTAAACCCTATCAGTCCAAGAGCCGGACCTGAAAAATTGTAACTCATTTTGAACTACTTAAAACCAAATATTTCTAAAAATATACCTTAAATTATAAAGAAAAAAACATAGTCGTCTATCCAGAGTGGAGCCCTTCTTATGATTGCACTGTTCAAAATTTTATAAAATCGCACAAAAATTCAGTTTTTCTTGAAATAAGTGGTTCTCTGTAGGTTGTGTGCAAAACAGGAAGAGAAATAGTTATTTATGGCATAAGGCTGAGAAGGGTGTCTTTATGTCATGGCAATTAGATTACCGACGAGCGAAGCGAGTCGGGGAAAAATTGCCATGACATAAAGACATAAAGAATTTTAAAGTTTGTAATGCGCAGTTACTTATTGGTCGTTTTATTTTATCTTATCTTATCTTATCTTATTCTCAGCCGGATGGCATACACTATTTTTTTGAGGTAGCACTCATTAAATAAGCTGCGCATATACTAAAATGAAAAAAAAAAAAAACGTCCAATTAACTCCATATTATCTTCGTCATTGAATTCACACTTTTACTCAAAAATATAAAAGCTTTACAAATAAGGCACACAAAAATTGTCAATATAAACACCTTTTAAAACGAAAAAAAAATAGTCTACGAACAACAGTAACAAAATTAACGTTTTTAAAAGAAAACTCATGAAAGTTTTACAACAGATTGTTTTTTTGAACACGCTACATTACAGTAATGGCGGCAATATATGAATTACTTTTACATCCTAGGAGTTTTTTTTACATTCATTATTGTCCTCGGAGGTGAAAAGTACTAAATAACCTTCTTTACTACCTCAAAAAAATTAATTTCTAAATTAATTATTTTTTTTAAATTAATTTCTTTATCATTTATTTAAAGGTGATAAAATTTTTAATAAACGAGCGTTATTTCATCAAAATCGAATAAATACAATCAAAGTTACGCCTCTTTCAAAAATACTAAAAAAATCATTAATTTATGCAAAGTCAGCAACTATCTTTGGAAAAATATTGGCTTTTTGTGCATTTTAGGCCATTTAACAAATGCCATAACTTTAGTAGTATTTATCCGATTTTGACCAAAAAAACACTCGTTAATAGGAATTTTATCAGCTTTAAAAAAGTTCTCTCCATGTTTTGCACAAAACCTACAGGGAACCACTTATTGCAAGAAAACTGGAATTGGTACGATATTATAATATTTTGAGCGAGGGAATTCATATAAAGGGCTCCACTCTGGATAGGCAGAATATGCTTTTCGTTCATTATTAAATGTATATTTTCAGAAAAATTTGGTCAAAAATTACCAGCTTCAATAGTTGAACTTCCACCCAAAACTTTCAAAAAAAAGCATTAAAAGCCTACTATAATGTTAACGAGTTTTTAGCTGATAACTTAGTATTCTCACCTTAAATGTTTAGTGTTTCTCATGTAATGTTATGCTTTTTTTAAATCAAGTTTGTTATTCAAGTTATGCTTTCTATGTTTATGCAGTCTATGTAATAATTTACAATCAATTTGTTTTTATTGTTTATTTCATTTCATTGTAAAATTTTGACAATTGAGAAACTTTGTAATAAAGTGACCTAAAGTATGTAAATAAATAAATAAAAATAAATAAATATCTATTATGGTTATTTAAAAGTATACATACCTCCTTCAAGAGTGCCTTCCATGCCTTCACATCTCTTGTAAGTGATGTTAAACTTCTGATTAGTGATTAAGAACTGATTACCAGGCTGTTGACAAGATTTGATCATTGCACCAGGATGATCGCACTCACCAGTGAACCTAAATCTGTTCTGAACACAAACCACAACATTATGCCAACATGGGATAATATACAGGCGGATAAATAAACAAATAATGGGGTATAGGGTACTTCGAAACTTTTCCTCATCATATCAGAGATGATACACTTATACTGCTTCACACGTGGTGTAGTGGTTAAGGTACGCAGCCAATCCACAGAATGAATGGACTTTAAACTTCCGAGTTTATTTAGTCATGGGGCCTCTGGGATTTTTATGAGTGGGATAAAAATTCTGCTTACCACTTCCTTCAGAAGGGACGTAATGCCGGTGGTCTCGAGCCTGTGCGTTGTCAGGTACTTGTTAAAGATCCCTTACCCTAAATAAAACTGGGTGTAGGCAAAATTTAGGACCCTCATAGTAGATTCATTATAATACTATACTGTTTCTGCCTTGTAGTTTAAAGTGTATGGAGGTTTGGTTTAACAGAGAGAGCACGTGTTGTTCCTAGTTTTTACAAGACTCTAAGAGTCAGTGAAAATATGTATGATTGCTTGAAAAAAGCATGAGAGGAACCATAGAAATCCACAGCTCTTCTGTCTAGATTAGATGAAATATACCTACACTTGAAATTAAAAGGAGTAGAACACTATCTTAGGGAGCTGGCAAAAAGGGCCCAACAACGTGGCCTACTTGCCTGGTAGTTACTACCACTTCCCCATACTACTATTATTATTGGACCACTGCTTTGGACTAGGTTCGCTCGTCCTCAGAAATTATATACTGCAACACAAGAACTGCAAACCAGTTCCATATTTTGCAAACAAAATACTTTTCTATATCTCTACAGTATAAATAAGGAAAAGCAAAAAATAAAGAGAAGACAACAAATTAAAAGGTGCAGCAACAGTCAACTTACATGAAACCAAAACTAAACAGAACAGTAGACAATATAGAGAGCTGGCTCTAGTCTCAGGATTGAAAGAAATATTTAGGTGTAGCAATAGTCAATCTATTGAAAGAAAATGGAGCTGGGCAGGCCATGTAATTCAAAATAAAGATGATAGATGGACAAAAGATTTGATTGAAAAGAGATTTGAAAAAAAAGAAGTAGAGGAAGGCCAGGATTAAGGTGGGACCAGGAGATGAGAAAAGCATGTGATGGAGTAATGTGGCAGAGGATAGCACATATGTGATCTGAATGGAAAAGAATGAAAAAAGTTTATTTAGAAGTGTGGCTTTATCAACCCTAAATAAAATTATTATAATTATTGCTATTAAATTTGTGTGATAACTAATAATTATTATTTATGCTTTCTGCGTATTTGTATTTTATTTGTATTTTGTATAAATAAATATTAAGTAAGTTATTATTAAAAAGTTTGCTATTAATCAATCAAAACAATAAATTATTTATTATATTAATTAATTAATTTTAAATAATAATAAACAAATAATTTAAATAGTCCTTAACATCAATTAAGTAAAATTGTAAAGTTAATTATAGTAAAAATAATAACAATAATATATATAAAGTAACTTTATATTGTATTATTAGTGTGTGTATGTATTATGTATGTAGTGTAGTATGTATATACGTTTATTTATGTAGTGTAAATATGCATGTAATAAATTAATATTAATAGAGTGTTATTTTTGAAATATGTTTAAAAATATTATTGATGTTATTTATTATAAATATTACTATATTTATAATTAAGATAACTTTTGCATACTATTTTAAATTAATAAAATGTTAACCTAAAATAACAAGTACTAATAAATGGAAGTAGCAACTTCTAAACCTTTTGTGAGGTGACCACGGGTAACCCCGATTTGTGGTTTTAACTTGTAATTTTGTAACTCGTAAGATTTGTAACTAATTGTAATGATCCACAATAAATGGTTTATTTATTGATGTGAAGTCTGACAAAACAGAACAATAGACAATATAGAGAGCTGGCTCTGGTGTCAGAAATGATACACCAAGGTACCCAAGGTGACCTTGTTCTCGTCAACTCTATCTATAATATCCCAGTTCAACATAACACTAAACTTACAAGGTTCAACATTATCACAGAAAAACTTACTGATTAATTTATGAGTGGCTTGTTAGATATCTGAGTGATCGTAGACAGAGAGTCTACGTAAATAAAAACTTATCAAAAGAAGTTAGCTGTGATGTTGGGGTGCCTCAGGGCAGTGTTTTAGGTTTAATTTTATTTTTAATTTATATTAATGATGTTGTTAACTGTGTTAATATGTTAGGTGTGCATGTTAGATTATATGCAGACGATTTTTTAGTTTATGTTATTGGCTATGTGATCCAGTAAGTCTAATTAGGGCAGTAAATTTAGTTTTAGAAAGTATTTAGATATAGTTATGTGACAAAATCTACTCAATTCTCAACTCTAGCTATAAAAAGCGATTCTAAATCTATAACGCGTATTATTAAATTATATTATTTGACACAAATTTACATTTAATAAACAAACAGATAAATTAAAATATTTGCCTCTGCGACAGGTCATGTGCAAAAAGAAAGAAGTTAAATGTTAAGAAAACTAAGTGTATGTGTTTACATCCAAGGCTCAAACCCGAGAGTTGTTTTGAGCCTTACTAAAATAGCAATTTAGTTGAGTGAACAAGTGGTTCTCATTTCTCCTAAACCCCAACTTGCAACCCCTATAAAATTATTAGACTCGGAAAGAATAAAGACATATTAGGAGACGAATGCAAACGACTAAATTTATAAATAAGGTATTTTTTTATTCAATTCACCTGATAAGCGAATGTCCAAACTCCCTCCAAACTGGATCTACAGTTAACGGGTACGTAATTCTCTGAGAAAAGAGTTATCAGTTGTTGATCTGGATTCAAATCCCTACATACATTATCCACTGTTGGCTCTTCCCCTCGGTCCAAGTTCACACATCCAGCTGTAACAAATATATATGGCGTTTAAAGGAGCGAAAGAAATAAAATATGACCCCAACCTCTAACATTTTACTCCCAAGGTGCATACAAGATTTTATCTCCAGATGTTCGTTTAATTTTATTATGTTTTGTTGTATTTCATTCTATTTTTTTAGGGTCGGACCCCCTTATAAATTTAGGGGGTCCTGCCTCCAAACAAATGTTACTAGACGTTGTAGCGAGCCATTTGGTTAACACTTGTATTATATTAGTTGTTTCAGCTCGCAGTGGGATAAGAATATTGTTCTCGCCAACCACAAGCTCTTTCTATTCTACCTCTTCACATTTTATAGTTCTTCCCTTATTCTACCTCGCAAAGCGACTTGTCTTTTAATTATCATCTTAATTTATTAATATATTGATATTATTCAATTGATCATCGTGTTTGTCTAGTTCACCGATTTATGCGTGTTACGTATTTTTTGTATCTTTATGTATATAGTTAATAAATTTAAAGTAATTTAATTGTATAGAACTGAAATCGATTGTTTTCTTCTCTCTGTATATGATTCTATTTTAATTTAAATTATACGTTGCTTCATATTACATTTTGGTTCGATTTCTAATGACTTTTATCTTCTATTTCAATTATTTTACTTTGAATCAATAAATGAAGAGACAACTTGATGTCTAATGACTTCTATCTCTATTATTTTACTTTGATTCAGTTAAAGAAATGTCTTGTTGTGTCTTTATTTTTGTTGTTGTGCATGAGTTTCTCAGTTATTATCTGCATAAGAAAGTTTAAACGCAAATTTATTTTTTCTCCTTGGTTAGGCTTTTGAATTGTGTTATTTCTTTTTTTAAATGTTTTAAACGAAAAAATCTTCTTTTTTGCGGCAATTATAAAACTACATAATTAATGAATAATAGCAAAATCAAAATATTTTGGAAAAAGTAAGTGTAGGTTGTTAAGTATTTTTAAAACACTAATTTGATGTTTGATTGACGGTGATATTAATATTATTATGATATGAAATAATATCGTATAGAGACGAGCCCCTCTCGATTATTGGTTGCTGGAGACTCGAGAATATTACTCCCCACCTCTCTCACTAGCTATACTCAAATACCTACCTATACAGTAATTATACATACTAGAAGTGTTAAACAAATGGCTCGCTGTAACGTCTAGTACAAATGTTATGCTCCTAACAACTTTATTGACCTGAAATGGATTTTGAATCAATAAAAAACATTTTTTTTGTCGGGTCCCCCTTAAAAATGTTGGGGTGCCTGTCGGAAAGGAACCCGAAATGACTGAATGACAGATAAGAAGACATAACAGTTAAGTTTTTCATTATTCAAAAATTTAGTTAATAAATCAGTGTTCATTTAAATATCAAAAGAAAACTCTTGTTTTTAATTATCATTAGTAGTTTAACTCATTGCCACCCCTGGGAAAATTACGAAAATTGATTGGTCACCTGTATTAATTTAGAGAATACCACTCCCCTAAAAAATTGATATAATTGGCTCTAATAACCCAATAATAGGAAACACTTTTTATTTTCAAGGGAGAAAATGTTACTTTTTCTCAATATACAAATCAACTTTACCTTAAGCTATCCTTAATGTATAATCGTAAAGTCAATAATAATAATAATTCTACATAAATATTAGTTTAGTCTCCATAATTGCCTATAATAATTCTATATTTCTCAAAGATACATATCTTTTTAAATAGGGGTTTGTTTCATTCTATTGTAAAGTCAATAAACTTTACATTATACACCGTCTGGAGATAAAAATATATTCTGCCATTACAGAGTGGAAGGTTTTGCTCCAACTTGACCTTTTAAAGTTACTGATGAAAAACAAATTTGGTTAGTCAGATTGCCATACATGCCAAACAATTACCAAAACAATAATTAGGTATTAAAATTCCCAGTGTTTGACTAATTGAGTAGATACCAATTTTATTGCTATAGCTTCATATGGAGTTGTGTAATCAGGGCGACATACTTTAAATGTACCACCCTGTATATAAACAGTAAAAGTCTAGTTAAACCTAGCAAATAAATATTTATTAATTCAACAGGTGTCTGAATAGAATTACTCTCGACTTACTTTCAATTTTCTCTAAAACATTGACTGTCCTAACTAAAAACTTAACACATCTGAAACACCTGTCGCTCTCTCGTCTAAAAACCATGGTGTAATTGCTATGAAACGAATCGTGTATGTCTATACACGTTTCTTCTGGGCCTCCTAATGATAGAGTTGTTGCGTCTAATGTTGTTGTCGTTTGTCGGCCGTTTTCCCATGAGAACCATTGTCCTCGCACAATGATGGGTATTGTACAATCGCTAGAGCATGTATCTGAAAAAAATATACACGTTTGTACATATTCATACTTTGAAAATCACAGGAGTTGAAACAAAAGGTTGTGATTAAGGCTGAACGGCATAAAAGAAAAAAAAATATTTATGCCAATAAATGGTTTATTATTAAAGAACAAAGCAATTTAATAATTTAATCGGTGGATTTAGGCTTATAACAATGATGCAATATATCAGCTGCTTCTATATTGGTGTAGCCTGTGTTCAATTTGAAATTTAACTATAGTCATTCTAAACGGAGTCTCTAGTCTCCCTTTAAAAAGACTCTAGTTGGAGTAAGTATAGGTAGGGTACTCATTGGACACTGTCAGACCCCTTACCACAGAGCTATTCAACCCTATTCCTTCCTCTAAAAGTACTAGTCTCTTTGAAGTCCTCCCTGTTAGTATAAATCCCTTTGTCAGTGATATACAGAGTTCATTGTTTTAATTAAAGTGATGTAGAAATTCATACAGTAGGGTGGGGCCGCGGGACACAGTGGGTCTAACTCCCCCTGAATAATGGTTTTAGATGGACCTGCCTTAAGTTCAACCTTTCTCCACTAGTGGCAGGTCAGTTCACCTAGTACCCCATATAAAAAATAACTATTTCTTTAATTCCAAGATTAAAATTATTTAAAAGGGTCTTTAACAATGTTAAAAATTGTATTAATTATTTTAAAGGTATAATTTTCATAAAATATTATAAAAATATAAACGCTGTGTTAATTTTAAGTAGATCTGATATCGAGATAACCATGATTTGTAGACAAACATTAAACCAGGGAATTATAAATTTAATTTACGTCTTCGTTGTCTCATTATAACACACTTTCATAACACACGTTATCCTATTTCTAAAACAATATCTTAATTACAACTAAAAGAAAAAAGTTAATGAATAAGATAAAAAATTGTCTTGTTTACATTTTTATTAACATAAATAGAAATCTTGAATTAAAACTGATAACAATAGTGATAAGCGTTACAAGGAGAAAACTAGTGCTTGGTGAGGAAGTTGATGCAACTAATCCCAGTTTTTTAGGACCACCTAAAACCAGGGAGTTAGACCACTGTGACCCCCGCCCCCACCCCTACTGTATGGATTTCTACATCACTTTAATTTTAATATTTTATAAAATTGCTAGGGTTCTATATAATCCAAGGGTTACCAGTAATTAATCAATGTATCTACTGGATACCGTATTACGTATTTCACCATAGTTCTGTAATGAAACTTGTAAAACTACTAGTCCAATAATTCAGTTATATTTTTAAAACTTTTGACTTAGAGTTTAGAGACATACGAACAACTGTCAAAAAGACCTGTTGCTGGCTGAAACACACAGGTTTGTAAATTAACAATATTATCAAAAAACTTTATCAATAATTGTTAATAATTTTTGTCAGAAATCCATTAAAATTACTACAACAACAAATAACCAGGGGACTAAACGAAAATAAATAAACAAAATTGACGAAACAACGTACACATAAATTCAAATTAGTTTCTTCGTTAAAAACTTACCTATAACACATAAAGAAACAACTAAAACACAAAATATAGCTTTATAGTTCATCTTTATTAGTAAATTGTTAGTATAACTAGTTAATAAAAACATAAAACATTTAAAAATAATTAAATATAATTCCTAGGCATTAAAATAGGCGTTAACTGGCATGTTGTTGTATTCTTTATTCTATGATGTTGTTGTGAATTTTCATTGTAGCCAACATAAAATTAGAAAGAAATCAAAAAATACCTACTCATCATTGGAATAAAATAGCTTAACGGGTTAGAATTCCAACACTTGTATATATGTCACTCATTAATTAAATAATTTTAATATAATGAACTCATTTGTTTAGGTTGCTATAATATAAATCTTGTTTAGTATAGAAATATAATTGATAATACTTTATAATTCATTATGAATATTTAAAAACATGTATTTATCTACTAATTTACATTACCTATTACTCCATTTACGTTAAGCATTAAAATCCATTTAGGTTTTGTTATCTTTGATTAAAATTAGCTCTTTTAAAGATAAATTATATTTTTAGCAGGTCTATTATTATCGTTTATAGGCACCTGTAACATGTTGTTTACACAAGCTCTTATTTGTCCAGTATTAGATCTTTATTTAGTTTTAATGATCCGAAAACGGTTGAATCTGTTGTCTTGTTTTTGATTATTCATTGTGTCAACACTGTTTTTATTTCCCTATTTTTTCCAGTTCCCAAATGAGAGTGGGTTAATTTTGTAGCTTTTTTGTGTGCAAAAAATTGTTCATAACTTTCAATTAGTAAAAAAATATTGGTTAGTTTATTTTCTTAAGTGTTAAGCGAGAAAAATACAAAATGTAAGTGATAAGGAGGTGTGTATGTGACAAATGGTTTGTTTATAAGTTGATTAGATTTCGTTCTAAAATGTGCGGGTGTGAATCCTACCGTTTTTGGACTTTAGAGAAGTTTTGTAATATTTATTTTTTTTAATTTTTTTTAATCAAATTTGTTAAGTTTAGAATTTTGGAAATATGACTGCTCATGGAAGTAAAATGGCGGCACGAGATATGGAGAGTTTTGTCCCTTTACTATCAACGACGGATACTCGTCAAAAGATATCAGTAGGCCAAGACTTGTTGACGTATTTACAAGATGGGTTACCTATAGAGTGTTCTGATATCGGAATCGTTATAGATACTTTAGTACCTTGGATACATTCGAGTAACTTCAAAGTTTCACAGATGGGAATTGATCTGATGTCAGAATTAGCTGTTAGGATGGGAAGCTATTTTAAACCTTATGTACCGAGTGTTTTACCACCTGTTATAGATAGGTTAGGTGATAGTAAAGAATTAGTTAGAGAACGATGCCAATTATTGCTTAGTAAGTTATTAGAAGGTGGGGCATTAACGCCTCAACAGCTATTTGAACGGTTATCTCCCGCTTTCGCTCATAAGAATAGCAACGTACGCGAAGAAGTTTTACGTTGTTTAGTCAAAACAATTAATATTCACGGAGCTGGCTCGATAAGTATAAGTAAGCTAATGCCAAGTATAGTTAAGTTATTAAGTGATCCTAATGTACAAGTTAGGGACACGACATTAAACACTTTAGCAGATATATATAGGCATGTTGGTGATAGGTTAAGAAACGATTTGGTTAAAAAGAATCAAGTACCGGCTGCAAAATTACCAATTTTGTTAGCCAAGTTTGATGAAATTAAGGCTGCTGGTGATTTGTTACCAACTGCTTTGTCTAATCATGTCGAAGAAGATGAAGTGGATAGAGCTCCTGTTAAAAGATCTAATAGTGTTGTATCTTCTGCCAGAAAAGTTACTTCGGCCTTAAAGTCATTACCATCTGGCCCCTCGCAAGCGGGTGCTGTAGATGAAAGTACATTCTTACAAGCATTTGAAGATACCCCGCAGGTTCAAATATACAGTGTCAGAGATTTAGAAGAGCAATTAAATAATATTAATAAGACAATATCGACTCCTGCCAACGAATGGAATAAGCGTGTCGATGCCTTAAAGAAATTTAGATCACTATTGTTATCCGGTGCTGCTAATTATGATGAATTTCATAACCATTTACGCTCGTTTGATTTACCTTTTCAAACATCACTGAAAGATTTGCGATCGCAGGTTGTTAGAGAAGCCTGTTTTACCTTAGCTTTTATGTCTAAAATGTTAGGTAACAAATTAGATCATTTCTGTGAAAGTATGTTACCTGTGCTGTTCAATTTGATACAGAACAGTGCTAAGATTGTTGCTACAAGTGCTCAGACGTGTGTTGGGTTTATAGTTACTTATACACATTCAGCTAGATTTGTTCCGTTAATATGTTCACCATTGTCTCACAAATCTAGGGATATTAGGAGGGCCGCTATAAAATTTTTAGATAGTATACTAAGTAATTGGAGTACACATTATTTGAATAAACATTCAGCATTGATTCAGCAGAGTTTACAACAAGCGATTCCTGATGCCGATCAGGAAGTAAGAGGTTCCGCTAGAAAGGCTTATTGGGCTTTTAAGAACCAGTTTCCAGATTTAGCTGATCAGCTGCTGAATAGTCTAGATGCCAATTATAAAAGGTCTTTACACTCTGATATGAGTAATTCTAGTTCTTCAAATTCACTTAATCAGGTTGCTACAACTAGGAGCAGAATTACTGAGACTCCTGTTAGAAGGATTGCTTCTAGTACTGTCACACCAAGTCCAAGAACTGCATCACCAAGGTCTAATAGTGCTATTGACTTACAAGCAGCACAAAGAGCTAAGGCTAGAGCACAGTATGCTGCGCTTGCAAGGCAGAAAGTTGGTTCAAACGCTAGTCTTCCGAGGCCTCAGAAATCATTAGAGGGTCCGAGTAGTTTAATTATGTCACCAGAGAGAAGCGGAAGACAAAGGACACGTCATCCAGCTGGTGTGTCACACAGTCAACCTTCGAGTAGAAGTGGGAGTCCTTCTTCTAGATTAAATTATGCCACGTACGGTTTCGATCGTACAAGGAGATCACCTTCTTATTCAAGATCTACCGCCGGTTCTCGAGAAACTAGTCCTAATCGATTTGCTCCTCTTCCTCCGCTTTCGAAACTGCGCGGTCGTTCCGAAAGAACTCAAATCCCCTCAACTAGTCGTCCACCTGTCATGGCTCAAAAAATGTTGCAACAATCTCTAGACGCAGAAAATTCCTTTGCAGATGAATCAAGTCATTTAGATCGTTCTAATTTTAGTCCAACAAGGAGACTACGTGATGATCACTCAGACGATTCAGAAACATCGTCTATCTGCTCTGAAAGATCTTTTGAGTCCTACAGACGTCCCTCCGACTCATACTCGTGGAGTGGATCCCAACAAAAAGTATACCGAGATAATTGGGAACCAACCATTACAAATATCAACGAAATGATTATGGCCATTGAATCAACCCATTGGTCTGACCGTAAAGACGGGTTAATGTCTCTCAGCGAGTTCCTCAAGAATGGAAATCTATTAACAGCTACTCAGCTTAACCGTTTAACAGATATTTTCACCAAAATGCTGAGCGATTCTCATACCAAAGTATTTAGCTTGTTCTTAGACACACTTAACGATTTACTTAAAACACATTGTGCCGATCTTCACCCCTGGTTGTACATCCTTTTAACAAGGCTATTTAACAAACTAGGTAGTGATTTATTAGGCAGTATTCAGTCTAAAATTCACACTACTCTTCAAGTCGTACGAGATAATTTTGGGAGTGAAGCTATGCTACAGTGGGCTTTGAGATATTTGGTCGATAGTACTCAAACACCCAATACTAAAGTCAAACTGAATGTATTACAATTTATTGCTAAATTGGCTCCTTCTGCTGATCCGACTAATAGTTTTCCACCTCCGACGCCTTCTAAAGGTGGTAAGGACATAACTACTGCTGCACTGAATAAAATGATAGGTTGGACTATGGGGGATAGTATCAAGCAAGGCAGCGAACTTAGAAGAGCCGCACAGGAAGCTATTGTAGCTTTGTTTAATCTCAACACTCCTCAGATCACTATGAGGTTTTCACAACTACCGAAAGAATATCAAGAAGCTGCGGCTAGTTTGATCGAAGGAAGAGTAAGGAGGGTCAGTGTAAGTGGTGCGGGGAGAGACTCACCTCGACAAGATTCCCTCTCCCCCGATCAAGTTTACAAATCAATTCGACGGACAACTGCGGAGATACAAAATTATACTTTTGACAGTAAAGTAGAAGCAACATCACACGACAGCGGCATATCGCAAATGTCGTCAAACGATCGTAACGATTTAGATTTAATCACATCATGGACTGGATCTTTAAGTTTGAACACTCCTACTAGAAATAACTTAAATGGTTCTATTCACGTCGATACTGCTCCGGAATCAATTTTACACGGTTTAGTTATGGATGGGTTAGACGATAATGATAAGCTGATTAAATTGATGGACGCTATAGAAGAACACAGTCCTCAGTATAAATCTGCTTTATCCCAAATAACAGCGACCATTAGAAACTGCGATTCAGAAATAGTTTCAGTTCATTTTAAAAGAC
>JACMZG010001884.1:142301-194801 GCA_018340805.1 Microvelia longipes | reverse complement strand
CCTTTAACTGTCTCACTTTGCTCGAGAGTAAATATAGTCACCACGGTAATAAAGACCTTCTTAACAGTCTTGTAACATAATATACTATTATTTTAACACGTCATTTTTAAATAGTTACCCTTAAATTTCTTGGCTTATTATATTTAAAATTAAGTTAATTTACATAAAAATTATACGTATACAATACAAGTGTTACGATTTCCCTTGAGTTTTTTAACTTCTTGATCAGCCTTTGTAGTTTGTGTTTCATGTTATAAAATAATCAACAGCTACGATTATCTATCATAATTTCAAATTTATAAATAATACTGTTATAGAAGTACTTGTTATATATTGTTAAGTACTACAGCACTTAACAATGTATAACAATACATTGTACTCTATTGGTAACTGAGAGATTTAACCGTGAACGTTACTACCAACTTAACAAATCTTTAAGCCATTCTTTAAAAATCTTCAAATCAAATCTTTAAATCTTTCTTTTGTATGTTTATAAATATTTGTTCTTAAAACTTAGACGTCTATTATGTTTTACAAGCAAATATTTATAAACTGGTGTTTAGTACTTATTCTCTTCCAGTTTAACACTTAGTTTTTAACGAATTATGTATTCATAATTTGCAACCAGGTTGGCACTAAATGGTCACTAGTTTAACGCCTCAGTTTTCAGTGTTGCTCCTTCTACAATTAGTGTTATTTTAAGCATGGTTATAGAAAAAATAATAGACTGTTGAGTTTAAGAAAACTATTATATTCAATATTTTTGCTACGCTGTGGTATGTCTTTAATTAAAAAATCGGCTACTCCTTTTTTCACAAATTACGCTTTATTATGGCGGAACAGGCTTTCAGCATCAGTGCTCGAGAGATGTTTAACCTTTAGCTGTTTATAAACTCCGTTAGGATTTGGAGACGTCTAACTCTACTATCAGTTGTCTAGAATCTCCCTTTAAGAATTTGGCGACGTCCCCAAACACTTAAAGGCTTTGGAGAGCTCAACATTTCTCTATCGATAATGGCTTGAAACATGGAACCCGGTTTTGCCGTAATAAAGTCAAATTTGTGAAAAAGATGGAGTTGTGCGGGTTTATCAATATTTTATTGTCTAACCACAAAGTTATCTCACGAATGTGTTAATTAAAATTGTTTTATTTTATTTATTTATTTTGAGGTATAGCATATTGTTTCTAGAGATGACTGTAAACCAATATTGGTTGTTACGAATTTTTAATAAAAGTTGTTAAATATTGTCATTATTGAGGGATTTTAATTAAAGATAATGTACGTATCCATTCTGTTTGTTGAATGTTGTGATAACGAGTTATTAATGGACTGTAAAACAAAATTAAGTGAGAAAAAGGTTTATAAAAGAAGACAAGAGTCCAAAAATAGTTTTAAAAAACCACTACCAATCTTTCTACCCATCCTGGTCATCATCCGGGTAAATAGATTTATTAAAAGATAAAATAGCATGACTAAAAATAACATTCCAAGTTCCAGACTTATAAAATGTGACTCATTTTGTACTACTTCAAACCAAATTTTTTCTGAAATTATACCTTAAATTGTGAAGGAAAAGCATAGTTCAGAGTAGAGCCCTTCATATGAATGAGCTAGCTCAAAATATTAGAAAATTGCTCAAATTCCTGTTTTCTTGCAATAAGTGGTTCCCTTTGGGTCGTGTGCAAAAGATAAAGGGAACATTTCTTATAAAATTTCCTATAAAACGAGTGTTTAATCATCAAAAATCTGATAAACACAACTAAAGTTATGACATTTGTTAAATGACAAAAAAAAACAATTTTTTTAAGAAATTCGCTATCTTTCCATAAATAAACTTTTTTGTGTTTTTCGAAAGTCATAACTTTGGTTGTAGTCATCATAGATAAACAATATTAACATAGATGGTTCACTCCCGACCGTAGTGGGAACACTCAATTGACAAGTTTGTGTTTATGATTTAAGTTGGGGGGCCTCATCACTAGAGTCTTGAAGAGCGCTAGTAGTAAAAATATATTTGCTCTATTCTCTACTAGATTGTGCTGTAGTATTTTTTTAAATACATACAGTTGCCAATCGTTTAGTAAAATAAAATAAAAGTAAACAAAGATCTATGGTATGCTGTAGTATTCGCGATGTATTTTTGTTTTTTTCAAAACTTGGGGGCCTCATCACGCGAAGCAGCACCATCGTTTTCTTAAAAGAATAACAATAATTCATTTTTAGTGTTTAATACTTAACATTTAAATTTGCTATCTGAATATAACATCTCGGGTTGGCGCAAACGGATAAGTAAAGGAAACAAACAAAAATTGAAACTCTGACATTAGAGGTTCAAATCCAAGGGAGGACGACAGTATGGGTGAAGTAAGAGTGAGAAATTATTTTTTTCACTTTTTACCAATTTATACAAAATTCTTATAGAGCTTTCTTGGGATCACTCATCCATCAACTCCTCATCATTCTAGCGCTGAAAAGCAGATGGAAAGACTTGATTACCCTCAACAGCTCGTTGTTTGGTTGAATAAAAATAAATAAATAAAAGTGTCAGAAATAAAAATATCTGACGGTTTCATTTTTCCACCACTAGACTGTACTACTTGAGCCTCCTGCATCCCATCAACTATTTTTTTTTTTAAATCTTTGAGTGAGCCATCTATGTTAATATATTTTATCTATGGTAGTCATCTAATTTTGTTGATTAAACCCTTGTTTTATAGAAAATTTTATCAGCTTTAAAAAATGTTCCCTTTGGACTTCGTGCTGTTTTCTATATTTTGAGCGAGCACATTCATATGAAAGGCTCCACTCTGGATAGGCAGACTACGTTTTTTCTTCATAATTTAAGGTATATTTTCACAAAAATTTGGTTTGAAGTAGTACAAAATGAGTCACATTTTTTCAGCTCCGGCTCTCGGACTATAAAGAAAAACCAAAGTTCACATTATTTTATTTTTATTTTTATTTTATTTTTACAATCAACAAGTAGTAGGCTGGAAGCCTGTATAAACTTGAAATATAAAATAACAAGGAATAATATAAGAGAAACAACAACATATAATAATGAAAATTGTTTTTTTTGCTTTTGTTTTAGTTTATAGTCTTTTTGTTTTATGTTTTAATAAATCTATTTACTCTGAAGATGACTAGGATCCCTGGTTGAAAGCTTGGTAGTTGTTTTAATAAATCTATTTACCCTGATGATGACCAGGATCCCTGGTTGAAAGCTTGGTAGTTGTTTTAATAAATCCATTCACCTTGATGACTACCAGGATCCCTGGTTGAAGCTTGGTAGTTGTTTTAATAAATCCATTCACCCTGATGATGACCAGGATCCCTGGTTGAAAGCTTGGTAGTTGTTTTAATAAATCCATTCACCCTGATGATGACCAGGATCTCTGGTTGAAAACTCGGTAAATGTTAATCAACTTTTTTTGGACTGGTATCTTTTTTTATAATTTAGTTAAAATAGTGAGTACTGTACTTATAGGGTTTTCTATTATCTGTCAATCAAAGAGACTAATACTTCTATAAGGAAAATATAAGAGCTCTTATCATGCCCTGGTTGATTTTACATTAATATTAATCATGATTTTACATTAATATTAATCATGATTTTTTTATTAATATTAATCATGATTTTACATTAATATTAATCGAGATTTTACATTAATATTAATCACGATTTTACATTAATATTAATCACGATTTTACATTAATATTAATCATGATTTTTTTATTAATATTAATCATGATATTACATTAATATTAATCGAGATTTTACATTAATATTAATCACGATTTTACATTAATATTAATCACGATTTTACATTAATATTAATCATGATTTTTTTATTAATATTAATCATAATATTACATTAATATTAATCGAGATTTTACATTAATATTAATCGAGATTTTACATTAATATTAATCATGATTTTACATTAATATTTATCATGATTTTACGGATATACTATACATAGTGTACATTTTATACTAAAATGTACAAAGAAATGCAATGAAAACGAAACTTTTTGAGTACCGTAAATAGGTTGTTTACAAGGGTAAAACAAAATGGACGTGCCCATAGGAAAATTTGAGCCAACTCCCTGGTGGACAAAATGTGAACTATGTGCCAGGTCTTACACCTAGACCTGGCACAAATAGTAGGGAAACAAATCATATTTGTTTCTCTATTTGTGCCAGGTCTTACACCTAGATCTGGCACAAATAGTAGGGAAACAAATCATATTTGTTTCTCTATTTGTGCCAGGTCTTACACCTAGATCTGGCACAAATAGTAGGGAAACAAATCATATTTGTTTCTCTATTTGTGCCAGGTTTTACACCTAGATCTGGCACAAATAGTAGGGAAACAAATCACATTTGTTTCTCTACTTGGTTTATATATTACTTTAATCTTATCTAATGGAAATAGCTGTGCTACTGGATTCCTTATCACTGTGCTATTCTACTTAAGTCCTCCCTCTTGTTGTATAAGTCTCAAAAAGCAATTGTCAACCACAATAGTTTTAAAAAAATTATTAACTGACTGGTTTCGACTTAACGTCATCATCAGAGCTGTTAACAAACTTAAGATAACCTAGTATAAGTCTCTTTGCTGTCATTAGATCTGGTTGTGTCTGGCTTTACTAGGAGATTAATTTTTAAAACTCATGTTCAAAGGTTATGATTTCTCCTGCTATTTTATCTCGGAATATTCGTAAAATCTTTTGAGTAAAAACTTGACTAGGATTTTATGAAAATAATTTGTTGTAGTAGTATTAGTATTGGATAGTTGGCAAGCCTGGCAAGTAGTAGTTGAGCTTGGCAAGTAGCCAAGCACCTTTGGCTCCTTTTAACCAACTCCGAAATTAACTACCTATCACTATGCTTCCACTACTTTATCCTCGTCTAAAAAAATATATTTGATATTTGTGTGTTAAAACGACTGATTATAAATTTTGTCTTTTAATATTAAAATACCAATTAAATTAATGAAGACAGTCCTTTTATCTAAATTTATTGAAAATAAATTGTTAAAGAGCTTTCGCCCAGGGATCCTGAGCTTCTTCAGTTCTTAAAAATGAAGTGAATTAATGAACATTGTTATTAAGAACGGAAGAAGCTCAGGATCCCTGGGCGAAAGCTCTTCAACAATTTATTTTCAATAAATTTTAATAAAAGGACTCATGTCTTCATTAATTTAATTGGTATTTCAATTTGTAATGGTCCAAGAAGTTATTAAATATTAAAGACATTAAAAGCCTATTTTCATGTATCTTAACTAAAAAATATTTTTTAATAAAAACTAATATTGGCTGTTTTGAAATAATAGATTTGAAACGCAGGTTTTAAAAATTAATTACCTGTAATGTCGGATCTAACCAATTCTATGTTTGGTTTAATATGGTTTAAAACGTTGTTTACTGTACATAGAGGACTCTCACGTATCTCTTAGCTGGTATTAATTGATTTAATCTGGTTGAAATAGTATGTACTGTACATAGAGAGGTCTCTGATATTTGTCAACAGATTTTTTTATTGATGTAATATGGTTGAAATAGTATGTACTGTACATAGAGAGGTCTCTGATATTTGTCAACAGATTTTTTTATTGATGTAATATGGTTGAAATAGTATGTACTGTACATAGAGAGGTCTCTGATATTTGTCAACAGATTTTTTTTATTGATGTAATATGGTTGAAATAGTATGTACTGTACATAGAGAGGTCCATGATATCTGTCAACAGATTTCTTTTATTGATGTAATATGGTTGAAATAGTATGTACTGTATAGTATGTACAGTATGTATAGAGGACACTCTGACATCTGTCTATATATAGGTATTGATGTAATATGGTTAAATACTTCCATAGGAACTTCACTTGAAGTTCCTATGTTTGTTAGTTTAGGCACTGTTGAATCGAAGAGATCTAAAGTCAATTCTGTTTATAACATTTTGTCGGAAGATTTAGGTGTTGGTTTATCTTACAATGGCAAATGATGCCTAGAATAACTTGACTTGACTTTGACCTTGTAAAAAAAATTAAAAATTGTGTGAACCATTTTCGAATAAAGGATGTTACGTTTAATAATTCTGAATAGGTTTATAGGTGTAAAATATGTAATGTATTGAAGTGATGTGATTTTTTTTTTAAAAAAATATGATTTCTGATTTTTTGTTTTTAAATTTTTGTGGAATGAATTTCCGAAGTATGAGAATGTTATGGAGCAAAATTTTCAACCATCAACACTTGATGGTATACGAGAGTAAAGTATCCTCGATACTTCGCTTATATTTAACTTGCGGTAAATGTTAGCTCTTTAATGTTACAAATCAATTGAAGAATTACCTGTTGATATCATGCTCTTTACTACAGAGAGTATCGTCGGTATCGACTTCAATTGCTTCTTTATGTTCTGATTGTTTACCTCTTTAATGTAATGTATATTCCTCAGCTTCGCATGGGGAGTTAATTGTTTTGGTTCTCTCTGTTTGGGCCTTAGGAACTTGCTTACTGCACGTTGAAATAATAGCATTTCTTACTCCCTTGGTGCACAAATAGCTATTAACATTTTGCTGGTACGTTTCCACCTTAGAATAATACTATACATAGAAGGAGCATAACTAATAACAGCAAAGCTGGTTCACTGGTGGTCTTAAGTAATGCTGCCACCCTAACAATATATAATCTTCTTATAACAAAGTTGGCAATACTTCTGGTTGCTGAATTATTATGTTCCATTATTAATTAATGATCAATTATGCATAAAATACTAATATAAATCGTTGCATTACAAATTTTTAAACTTTTTAATTTGTATTTAACGTTTTTAATTAAAATTATGTAAAAAGTAGTCCTCGTCAACTAAATGTAGATTCTTGTATTTCGCTAACCTTTTGCAATCTAAGACCAGTTTTATTAAGTACTTAGCAAGGTTTTCAAGTTATTTTATTTGTTACTTAAGATTTTTTTCATTAATGGATATTTATAACACATTTATAAAATAATGTTTTGTTGTTAAGGTGGTACACCTACAACAAAATTACATTGTGTTTACGGTCCTATGCTCCTTCTATAGAAGTATTATTCGATGGTATCCACCTTTTAAACAAACTTAAAGAGGTTGTATTTACTGCAAGTTAAAGGAGCAATGGATGAATCAACTATGTTCGATACTTGATGTTGGATATGAATATCCCTGGACTGTTTTTGGCTTATCCCTGTTATCTGCTGGTAGGGCAACAATCTAGCCTTCAAATAATAAAGCTATATCAGTGAATAACTTCTAGTCTCACTGAGCACATCATGCCCTCTGAAGATGAAGTTATTAATTTGATACTTCTAAGACTAGAAGTTATTCTTTTTGTCTTCAAAGAGCTTGTCAGTTAGCTAGAAGTTATTCTTTTTGTCTTCAAAGAGCTTGTCAGTTAGCTAGAAGTTATTCTTTTTGACTTCAAAGAGCTTGTCAGTTAGCTAGAAGTTATTCTTTTTGTCTTCAGAGAGCTTGTCAGTTAGCTAGAAGTTATTCTTTTTGTCTTCAAAGAGCTTGTCAGTTAGCTAGAAGTTATTCTTTTTGTCTTCAGAGAGCTTGTCAGTTAACTAGATGTTATTCTTTTTGTCTTCAAAGAGCTTGTCAGTTAGCTAGAAGTTATTCTCTGGTATAAATTTATTACTTGAGAGCTCAAGTGTTTTCACAGCAGCTGAGCGTTAAGCCAAAACATGGATATTCATATCCAACAAGAAGTATCGACATGGTCTGATTATTCAATTTTAGACAAACTTATCGAAGAAGAATCGTCTTCAAAGAACCTTCTTGGCAACCCAATTGTTTTTTTTACTTTAACTGGATGATTCCAAAATCAATTCCGTCATTTAGATGCCATAAGCATAACTATAATCCGTTGTAAAATTTGTTGAATCATGTTTATGAGTAAAAAATGATTCCACAGCCCTTTTAATTTCTTTTTTTAATCTAATTTACTATTATTATTTTTTTTTACTATTTATCTTTATACGCTTTGTACCAAACTAGTTCTTGTATTAATGTTTCCTTTAATTAATTTCTTGTCTAAAAAAATAATTCCTACTAATTTTATTTTTTATTTTCCAAATTTTTTTTTTTTAATAAGACTAATAATGAAATATTTGTAATATATATTTATAAAATAGATTTAAGGTATAAGTTACATGTATAATTTTTAAAATAATTAATTAAACAAATTAAAGCTTTTCTGCACTCATAATAGAATTATTATTTACTTTTTTATTTTTGTAAAAAAAGTTAATTTTAAGTTCTTTAAAAACCACATATATATATTAGGTTAAATTGTGCAAATGAAAGCTGTCGACGTTTGTTTATTGTTGTTTTATCATGGAGTGTGTATTGTACATAGAGGATGGAGGAGTCGCTAGTAGTTTTTTTTTTTTTTTTTTTTTATTATTGGCATTGGTTTTTGGTACACCATACAGCCATCTGTTGACTTAAAATTATTAGGTTTAGTCGCTAGTAGTTAAATGAGAAGTATATATAATATATATGTATTATATATACATACATACATACATATATATATATATATATATATATAATATATATATATATATATATATATATATATATATATATATATATACCTAAATAAACCACAAAGATTGTTCCAGTTTATAATGGTTCCCCTTGGCTTACACCTCAGGACCCAATGAAAAAACGGGGGAGTTATGACTTTCCTTCCTTGGTACGTAAATAAATATTCTTAATAGCAAAGCGCTTTAAACCTAACAAAATGCCATCGTCGGTGCTAGCCTAACAAACAATATCACACAATAAATTAGACAAGTAAGGGATGGCTAATAAATAAGATTAAAAACATATAAAACACAAGTTAAAAATACTCTATTATCCACTTATTGACTACTCTCTGCACCCCAAAAAATCGTTGTTTAGCTTGTCAAATAATTAGTGCCGGGAGCTAACTCTAAATAAGCAGTGGGGCTTGAGTCCCCCGGTAAATCTTCGGTATACGGTGCACCCTGTTATCAATCCTATATATCGATATATTTTTAGTTAGACACGTAAACGAGAACTGAGCACTTCAAAGGTAAGCAGCATCGTTAAATTATTAATTATAATTAAAACATTAAATGAAAACATTAACAACAAAAATATAATAAAAAACCTGAAAATAACAAACACAAAAATACGTAAAAAATACGCGTTACATAAAATTAGATGTGGTGTATCATCGATTATTCTTATGAAAACATAGTTAATGAAAATAGTTATAAACCATTTTACAACAAATAAATAAAAACACAAACAACAACAAAAAACATTAAAAAATAATAAAATATGTTCATAAACGTATAAATAATAATACGTATAAAATATAAAAATGTTATATATATATATATATATATATTATATATATATATATATATATATATATATATTATATATATTATATATATATATATATATATAAATGATGGATTGAGCTGTGGGGTGCTATGAAAAGAAATAAAACTAAATCAGGTTCCGTCCCTTGACTGGCTATTGTTAACTAAAAACAAAGCAGGCTTTCAACCATTAACGGTTATCATTAGGTCTTAAACGGTCAAGTTTGTACCATTAGACTCGCATAAGTATTCACCAGCATTGATGATGGCTGTTGATTGTCATCATCTGTGAATGTGATTCTGGTGAATATTTATATGGTCAAGTTTGTACTATTAGACTCGTTGGGCGACTCCTAAGTATATCTTCTTCTATATTTATTGGCACTGATGATGGATTTTAACATTCATTATCAGTGCTGGTGAATATTTATACAGTCAAGTTTGTACCATTAGACTCGTTGGGTGGCTACTAACTTCTTTTATATTCAGTGGCACTAATGATGGCTGCTACCCATTGTCAGAACTGAAAAATAATTCATCTCTTTAGCCGTAATACTCACTCCTTTATTTTAAATTTTGGTTTTAAAAGCCTTTAAATGTACCCTTTGTAAGTGAATTATCGCATGATACAAAAAAAGTGATCGGCTTGTGTAAAAATATCATGGACGCAGTTTTTAATTTGCTTTCTGACAATTTAATGTAAAAATATTTTTTAATGTATTTTACTCGTTTTTAATATGTTTATGTTATGCTTTGACTTATATCTAATTATTAATTCTCACTTTTAACTCTGAGACTTACGTTTCACTGTTATAGGCCATTTTCAGTGATAAAAATTAAGTATAATAAATAATAATTCTTTTATAAGTCAAGATTAAAATTAGTGATGTATATTTTTGTTTTCTACTTATTAAGTAATTTATGTAATAACTTAATTTTTAATTCTTTTAAGTCTTATTATTTATTAATATTATGTTTTCAGTGTGGGGAAATGTTAAAATTTCAAGGCTGGCGGTATGTTATGTTTAATTCTGCTTTTTGTCAAGAGATGGTGCCACTTGTATTTGACTAAAGCAGAAGTTTTGATTTGTAGCGAGGTGGAAGTCAATTAGGTTATTTGTAACCTTTTACGAATTGTGTAAGCAATTGACCAATAATGTCCTGTTTATAGCTTGGGTAGTAATGAAAAACAACTGTATGATTGGTTTATTCCTAACCTTATGCAAATAACATAAAATCAACCAATTATATCTTTGTTTGTATGCAAGTAACGAAAGGCATGATTAATTCATATTTAACTCTTAAAACTATTGTACTGTGTTTCATCTTACTCTTTTCCTTTATACTGCCAGTCTAGTCTGACTAAGAAGCCCGAAAACTCTCTTTTTTCAAAATAATCACATTATTTATTAATTCTAAAGATTTTTCCCTTATAAACATTAATCATCTACTTTATCTCAATCGTTTCAGTTATGAATCAAAATAACTCAGAATATTTGTTGATTTATTTTTAGGTCGTCTTTTGTAAACATATGACAGATTTAATTTTTTTAGTTCATAATTTGTTAACAAATATGAGAGACATAATTTATTAGTTCATCGTTTGTAAACAAATATGACAGACATAAGTTATTAGTTCATCGTTTGTAAACAAATATGACAAACATAATTTATTAGTTCATCGTTTGTAAACAAATATGACGGACATAATTTATTAGTTCATGGTTTGTAAACAAATATGACAGACATAATTTATTAGTTCATCGTTTGTAAACAAATATGAAGACATAATTATTAGTTCATCGTTTGTAAAAATATGACAGACATAATTTATTAGTTCATCGTTTGTAAACAAATATGACGGACATAATTTATTAGTTCATGATTTATAACAAATATGACAGACATAAGTTGATCAGTAAACAAAATGGAATGACATAATTTGATAGTTGTCATTTGTAAATAATAAAATTTGTTTACAATTAAAGGGCAGTGACGGACACAGTTTTCTGAGATATTTCATGTTATAACATATTCTTTAAGGTATTAGGTTGCCTGTTAATTTAAATTGTACCCAATTTCTAAATTTAAATTTAGGTGTAATTAATTATTATTTTTATTAATTGTATTTTTATTTTATTTTAACCTATTTACTTTGCACTGCTTAGTTTTATTAATGAAATTGTAACCAATTTAATTTTTTTCCTATTATTATTTCATAAAAAATAAATAAAAAAGATGTAAAATGTTTTCAGTTTTATAAAAAAAATATATAAAAGTAATTAAAAAAAAGTGCTGTTGGTGTTTATTATGAGTGATCTATGTCCGCTTAAGTTAACTCGTAAGTTACAAAAAAGATTGTGTGTGTTTTTTTTTTTTTTTTTTTTTTTTTTTTTTTTTTTTTTTTTTTTTTTTTTTTTTTTTTTCGGCCTATTCCCATAGGTTGATTACAGGCCTTTAGGACATACTTTATTTTCAAAACAGACAATAACAATTTTACAATAATCACAACAAAAGTTTACATAAAGTGAAAATAATTAAATACCCCCAGCCCAAGGAGATGACATGGTCATCAAACTACATCATTACATATCATATCAAGAGTTCTGAACCTCTATATACCTCGAATGCTATGAAGAGCACCGCAATGTCTATAATAAATACCCCATATAGTTGTAGACAGAAGAATATATTTCCCAAATCATTCAGTCTGGAGGAAATATGAAGCATAAATCCTAACTGAATCAACATAGTATACAAACCAATCCAATGTAAAACATTAATCATAGTTAACCAGCAGCATCTGTTTAGCTAAATCGAGTAACGTAAGACAACATTAAGCGTCTCCTGACTCAAGCGATATATAGCAGAAAATAGTCCAAAACATCTTATACGTTTTAACACAATAAATCCTTTATATCCACTTTAGGATTAGTAAAAGAAAATAATTAAGGATAATAATATTAAAATAGGAAAGTAATTGGAGGCAAGAAAAATGAAGAAATAAATGCATGCCATAAAAAGGGCAGTAAAGAGTTAGTATAGTTTGGAGATAAATAAATGAAACGTTAGTATGATGAAAATAAATCATAATAGGAGGTGTAGAGTTAGTAAGGTTTTAATTATTATTATTTTTTATTTTATTTTTTTTATATGTATATATTTTATTACTATTTTTTATTTATATATATTTTTTTATTATATTATTTTTTTTTTTTTTTTTAATTTTTTTTTTATTTATTATTTTTTTTTTAAGCATCTAAGGTGATAGTATTCACAAACAAAAGAAATTCAGGTAAATATGATTTAAGTAGAACGTTGAAATCCTGCGGTGGCCAGCATTCTCCAGTTAACACAACCTTCCGAATTAATCGATGTCGTTCCCGCTCAAATAGTGGACAGGAAAAGAGTAGATGCTCCCAAGTTTGAGGTACCCTTAAATGACATGAACAACTATCATCCTCTTCTAACCCGAATCTTCGTAGATAAGTCTTGCTACCTCCATGACCTGTTAACGCTTGCGTTAATTTAAACGACATTGGAAAATTGCATTTAACCTAGATGAAACGGTAGGGAAAAATTTCCTTGTGTAAGAACCACTCTCACTACTTCGCCACATCTCATCCCAAATCGAAATCGACCTCTCACGCAACTGCTGGACCACAAAAGACGAGGGAACCAACGAATACTCAATCCTTATATCAGCAGATGTTGCTTCTTTCGCCAGCCTATCCGCCTCCTCATTTCCAACAACGCCATCATGAGCCTTTACCCATTTTCTTCCTATAGTCCCCTTTCTCCTGTCTCAAGATTGTAATAAGCTCCTAACATCACTAGCCATACGTGAACGATTCCTGTTGTCTTGTAGAGTCTGCAATGCAACCTGACTATCGGTATAAAACCACACTCGCTCCCTTTGCGACACATTTAAGGTGTCAACCCATTCGGTGCTTTTCTTAATAGCTAACATCTCTGCCTGGTTGTTAGAGCACTGGTCAGCCAAACGATGCTGAAAACTAAAAATAGGTCTGAAGACGACGAATACATCACTGCAGCACAACCAACTCCGGCCCAAGCTTACTACCATCAGTGTAAATTAAGAAATGAGCTGGTCTAGTATCAGGGTAGTTAACATCGACTAAAGACGCTGGATGAGGCCATTGTGCAAGAGGTAAATCTGAATCCACCGCTAAGTCATTATAAAGCCTGTCAACCTTAATGCACTTAAAAGCTTCAGCAAATTCCCTGATTTTATATCTATTGGTAACTCCTGAGCCAGTAGGCAGGCTGCTTGGAAAGAGATAGTCCTATATCCTCGTATGACTCTAATTAGTATACGTCGCTGAACACTTCTTAACCGTCGGACGTTATGACTCTTCGTAAGTGCATCTACCCAAACAGGAGCTGCATAGCAAAGGATCGGCAGAATTGCACCTCTATAAATGATGCTTAAAGAACTGCTACTCAGACCCCACGTAACTTTTGCAGAACGAGCCAAACATTTTATCAACTGCCCTGCTTTATCACTAACATGGGCAATATGACTACTCCAATTCATTTTAGAGTCAAAGTAGACACCCAAATACTTTAACTCCTTAACGACTTCAAGACGCTGACCCAATAAGTATACGGCAATATCCTCAGTCTTCCTCTTTTTAGTGATATGCAAAACCTTTGATTTTTCCGGGTTAAACGCCAAATTGTTATCCCCAGCCCATTTTTCAACGAGGTAAAGACATTCATTGGCCTTTTGCTCCACATCATACTCGCTAAAACCAGAAATAACTAACAGCAAATCGTCAGCGAAAGCGAAGATTTCAACCCCAACAGGATAAGGTAGTTTTAGCACCGGATCATATAGGATTGTCCAGAATCCTGGACCTGAACATGAGCCTTGTGGACACCCACGTTCTTGAGTACGAATCACCTTCTCTGAGGCAGTGCTTATCTCCGATTCTCTTCCACTAAAATAGTCCCGAGCTAGCCAATATAAATTTTGAGGGCAGTTTTTAATCCTAAGCTGGTGCAAAATTGCGGGCCACCACGCCGAATCAAAGGCGCCCTGAACGTCCAGGCTTACCATTAAAACATGTTTGCCAACCTCCATTTGTTGTGTAATATATGTTGTAACAGACGAAAGAACCTCGGTTGTACCCTTCTGCGGTAAAACCAAACTGGCGGGTTGAGATCTCTTCTCTACGTCGCAAAGCGAACATTATTCTTTGAATCAGTAACTTCTCTAAGATCTTACCCATTAATGGTAGGAGGCTGATCGGCCTGTACCTTGAAGCATCTTCCTTTGTCTCCTTACCTGGTTTGACTAATAGGATAACGTTGGAACGCTTCCAGAGTTCTGGAAAACATCCTCTCCGCAAGCACTCCAAATATAGCCGAGTGAAAAACGTTGGCAAAGAATTAAAGACCTCTTGGATAATTGATTTCGTAAATCCGTCAAGACCTGGAGCTTTACTCTCTTCAAAATCATCGATTATAGCTTGTATCTCACCTTGAGTAAACGTCACATCATCCTCTGCATGTGGAAGCCTAGTAACAGCATCTAATTTCATTTTCTCATGACTCTCAGTAACAACTAAAGCATCAGTGGGACACATTTTTTCATTATTTCTTCTAAGCTCTCCTTTAAAGTTTCCGTGTAACTACCATCAGCCTTCCTTAATGTTGATAGTTCCAAAGGAGGCTTAATTTTCCCAGCAGCTGCTTTATAGACCGGACCCCAAGGCATATCTCCACTCGTACTACAATAATTTTTCCAAGAAGCAACCTTAGAATCCTCTAGATCGGCGATGTACTGCTTCTTTGCTGTCCAGTACTCTTCTTTCCTGGCGGCACGAAGGGCTTTATTAGATCTGTCACGGTGTGATGGTCCTCACACCGTGAGAGAAGCGTGCAAAGAGCATTACCCACCTCATTTTTAATATTACTGTCAGCAGTACCACTAAATTTATCATATAGCTCACAACACTTGCCTAAAAGCGTTTTCTTAAAAAGATCCCAATTAGCTTCTTTGATTTTATATTTATGCGTTTTACTTTCTGCCTCAAATTCAGGTAACGCACAACCCGTTCCGCTTACGTCATAAAACAAAATCTTATGATCTTAGGCACTCTCTAGATTGCTATTTGTCCATTTACCTACAAGTGGCACCATTGGGTAAGTACAGCGTGTGTGTGTGTGTGTGTGTGTGTGTGTGTGTGTGTGTGTGTGTGTGTGTGTCTATAATATATATATATATAATATATATATATATATATATATATAATATATATATATATATATAAACATTTATTCTGTTCTATTTTATAGTTCCTTTTATAACTGCTACCGTCCCGCCACCTAACAGATGTATAGCCGTTTGATGGCAGGACGGTAGTTGTTATACCTGCTGGAGCATTTGCTCAGTTTTCTGACCTGAGCCACACTAGCTTCACAGCCAGAAGTCCCCTGTCCTTTCTGCCCTTTAAGCTCATTCTTAGTGTACCTAGCGTGGCGCCTTACGATTCACATCTATCTCCATACTCGCTTAATAAAGAATGAAAGAAAAAAGACTTTTATTTACAAAATAGAGCAAAATAATACTTAACTCATAAGCCTACTCCAGGGTCCGTGGATTGGACCGTCAGGAGGAGGTTACTAAGTTACTCTCTATATATTAAATCAATTAAATGATATTATACTATGAATTATTATTAATAATGTTACACCATTAATTAACATTATTATTAAATAAATATGTTTTTTAGACGATTCTTGTAAAAAGGAGATCCAGAAGGCCATATAAAAGAAGAACCATTGAAGAAACATTAAATGAAATCCATCTTCGCAGGCCTGGGCAAACTTTTCTAGCAAAGGGCCGCTTAGTCTTTTTACAGCCAGTCAAGGGCCGCATTCCTTAAATTTTAAAGTATGCTAAACCCGCGATAAATTGCAGTTACGCTTCTGTTATACTAAAGTCAAATTTATTCTCAAAGAATAGGAATTGGGGAACTTAAGCACAAAACGGAAAAAACAAAATGGTATCTTCGTCAGATCTTGAAATATAACTGAAGACAAATTTTGCTAGAATACTAGGTGTAAAAATAATTTTAAAAAGTATTCCTATGAAATAAAAGATCAAAGGGATTGTATATCTCACTAGCTTTTGTTTCTCCAAACTTTAAAGTTAAAGTAGCTATCCATTATTTCCTTATCTTTGTATTTAACTTTTCATAATAATTTTGAATTAAATAATTCATTTCCTTATATTTTTTTTTATTTTATTTTTTTCCAAACATTTTAATTTTGCCCGCGGGCCACATAAAAATGCTCCGCGGGCCGTAGTTTGCCCAGGCCTGTTATAGAAAGTGTTTGGTTCAAGCAACAATAGCTTAAACTATTGACAGTATGACAATGTTTAGGTTTTCTTATAGAACAATGATAAGGGAAGTTTTTTCCGTTCTTTGCCAAACTTTTGTTCATCTCTTACTTCCTCTAATGCCCTACCATACAAATTTCATAAAATCAATATTCATGCCAATTTTTAGGTAGAAGTTCCAAAATATTTGACAGCTAATAATTAGTCTTTTAGGAAATTTACACAGCTTTCTAACGAGACCAATTTCATATTTTTAGTTTGAACAGTTTAGGACCTATTAACGATTTTATGATGCGAAGTAAAATAACTTTTTAATAATATTAAATTTGACCTTGTGGGAAAACGGTTGGAGATCGGGGTTTATATTATAGGATAATTTTTGTTCCCCTTGAGGAGTACTATCACCTACTTTTTACTACTGTGTAGGAAATTAATTCATTATTCGTGTTTTAAATTTAAAAATTTTGCTTTTTCCCGCTACGAAGAAAGCAGTGTTACCATCTCATGTTTCCTCACGAAGTCTACATTCAGTTTTATTAAATCGCCCCCTCTTCATCCACTTTGACAAAATCGAAACTTCACAACAACTTTGAAGTGAAAGTATCGTACTTAATTTTAATTACTTTTATACTTGAATTATTTATACATTTAATTTAAATAGTTGTAAATTAATTAGTTTATTCATTATTTAATAGACAAGTTTAAAGAAATGACTTGATTTACCTAATCTAAGTAACAGTAAGTGTAATTAAAAAGTTCTTGACAGAATTATTTGTGTATTTTGCAGTAATTAAGTTCAAAAGTAAGTCTTTTACGGCTTTTTAAGCTTATTTGATTAATAATTTACATTTATTTATTATAAACGTCATATAAATATTAATATAAACTTTGTTATCAGTATTTTATCTTTTGTTATTGTTTTTACAAAACAATTGATTGTTGATTTATGTGTTTACTTTTGTTTCAGTATTGAATTGTTGATCTTTTCTTGGTATTGAGATGCATTTTAAAGAAGATTGTAGCGGTATGTTAAGCTTTAGTTCTATTTCAAGTTTTAAGTTGTTAGAGAAATAGGTCATGGTTTATGAACTTAAAATAATACTATATATATAGAAGGAGCACAGGACCGTAAACACAATGTAATTCCACTGATAACACGAAAGCCGGTTGACTGGTGCATAGAGATATATACTAGAGGGGACATAGCCTATCTTAATACATTGAGAGGCCTGAAACATTTTTAGTGGGGCTCTCAGGGGCTCTGTGCAACCTCATTGAAACCTCCTCCAAGAGGGAGTTAAGGTTATAATTAATCAATTGTTTTCGGCTTCCCGCAGATTATTTGTGTTGTATTTGTATTTTAAACATTCTACTATATGATTTACTGTTTATTTTATGAAAATGATAATCGAATGTGGTCAGGTTACTTTTTTGATGTTTCAAAATTCAACCAATAGGGCCTCTCTAGTAATATATCTCTATGGACTGGTGGACTTAAGTAGGGGTACCACCCTAACAACAAAACATAATTTTAAATATGTGTCATAAATATCTATTAATGAAGAAAGATCGTAAAGAACAAATATAATAACTTAAAACAGCTGCTGAGTATTTAATAAAACCAGTCTTAGATGGCAAAAGGGTGGCGGAATACAAGAATCTACATTTAGTTGACGAGGACTACTTTTAATATAATTTTAATAAATACGTTAAACTACAATTTAAAATGCTTAAAGTATTGTAATGCACCGATATTTATATTAGTATTTTATGAATAATCAATAATTAAGTAATAATATGTAATAATTCAGCACCCGGAAGTACTGCCAACTTTTTTTTAGAAAATTGTATATTCTTAGGGTGGCAGCATTACTTAAGTCTACCAGTGAACCACCTTTCGTGTTATCAGTAGTGCTCCTTCTATATATAGTATTATTCTAAGTTTATGAAGATAAACCAATTGCTGTTGTTTGGGAGGGAAATAAACTCAAGAGCCCTCTCTCCAAATTGAGGGAAAGGTTTCAAGTTTAAAAAGAAAGAGTAAAATCCTACTCTTACTATTAGTCCTAGAGCTGGACCTGAAAAATGTCGACTCATTTTGTACTACTTCAAACCAAATTTTCCTGAAAATATTCCTTAAATTATGAAGAAAAAACATAGTCTGCCTATCCAGAGTGGAGCCCTTCATATGATTGCGCTCGTTCAAAATAATAGAAAATCGCACAAATTCCAGTTTCTTGCAATAAGTGGTTCCCTGTAGATGGTGTGCAAAACATGAAAATAACATTTTTTTAAGCTAATAAAATTTGCAATAAACGAGTGTTTTTTTTGTCAAAATTGGATAATTAGAACTAAAGTTATAACATTTGTTAAATAGCCAAAAAATGCTCAAAAGCTAATATTTTTCCAAAGAAATTCGCTGTCTTTGCTTAAATTAACAATTTTTTGGTGTTTTTTTGAAAGTCATAACTTTGGTTGTACAGTCTATCGACTGTAGTAGTAGTCCATTTATTAGATTTTTTATAGTTTAAGATTTTGTATCTTCTTTTGCATTTATTAATCTAAGTCAGACAAAGGCTGTGGAACAAAAAAGAGTTCTGTTTATTTCTTTGTTTTGTTTTAGACTATTTATTATTCTAGTTCACTGTACAATTGATAAAAAATCTTGACAGGTCAGTTTAGGCACCGCTGATTTTAAAGGAAAAAATCCCTGCAAGAAAGGAGCGGGAAAAAACTATGTAAACAAATTAGGTTATTTTACCGGTTTTCGCGATTCAAAGTCCGTAGCAGCGCCACCGTCGCTGATAAGAAATTGATAACGAAAGGGTGATCGTTGTTAAAGTCCTTATGGGGATTTTTTGGTTTTTCTTATTTGTAACGATTAGTTCTTTAAATTTTTTATCAAAGTGCTTTTATTTAAATAATTTTAGGGCGTATGAACTCAGTAGAATCACAATTTCATTGAAAAATAGCGTTTTAATGGGTTGTCACTAGTATTTAAATTGAGTGATAAGAAGATGAAGATCATAATATAGTGTTTTATTTTATTTATTGTTAATTGATGTTACTTTTATTTAATTTTAGTTTGCACAAACACACAAAATTACCATTTCATTGCATTAAATTGTTTAAATTAGTTGTAACAGGTATTTAAATTAACTGATAAGAAGCCGATTTTCACTGTAATGGTGTTTTAATATATTAATCAATTTTATTTACGCACTAAAATAATTAATAACTCAATAAATTCACTTTTTTGTAAAATGTTTGTTTAATTTATTGGCTGAACTTCGGTATACGGTGCACCCTGTTATCAATACTATATATCGATATATTTTTAGTTTAGAGATGTGACGTAGGAATAATCGATATAAGCCTTTTCTTTTACGTTTATGAACATATTTTATTATTTTTTTAAATGCTTTTTTGTTGTTTGTGTTTTAGCGAATTTCCTTTGGGAAAAAATTCGCTAATGGGATATTTTTATTTGTTGTAAAATGGTTTATAACTATTTTCATATTTTTTTATGTTTTTATAATGTTTTAACTATGTTTTCATAAGAATAATCGATGATACACCACATCTAATTTTATGTTACGCCTATTTTTTATGAATTTTTGTGTTTGTTATTTTCAGGTTTTTGATTATATTTTTGTTGTTAATGTTTTCATTTATTTGTTGTATGTTTTTTTTTAATGTTTTAATTATAATTAATAATTTAACGACGCTGCTTATCTTGTAAGTGCTCAGTTCTCGTTTACGTGTCGCGTAACTAAAAATATATTGATATATAGTATTGATAACAGGGTGCACCGTATACCGAAGATTTACCAAATTATTCGTTTAGGTTTTATTATTTCTGGGTTAAATCGGACGAATCAAAGTCTGTAGTGATCCTGGAATTATCGAAATATTTATCTATGAAATATTTGCAATTTTTTTAGCACCGATGGTCGTTCTAATAATTTTCATCACATTTATCACAAATTAACAAACAATAAATAAATAAAAGAAGAATTTTTATCGGCTCCCATGCTAATCCTATGATAAAAAAATTTTTTGATCACCCTTTCGTTTTCCCGCCATTGGTATTGCCTACCTTACAACTATCTCTTTGAATCACAAATTTTCTTAGCAATTTTTTTACATTTAATTTTTGTAGTTTTATTTTAAAGTATCATTTTAATTATTAATTTGAAAGTAGCTTTCAAAACTATGCATGCACAAGAAAAAGCACAAATAAAGAAAATGAATGCCAGGAAGAATGTTATTTCCCTCCAGCTGTTATGGCAGTTGGGACTTTTTCTCTTTTCAAGTGAGGGGTTGGCAGCGGCTTCTCTGATTGGTTAATCCCCTAAATCCTTATGAACTTGGGGATTTTTAAACTAAAGGTTAAACTGTAGGGTACAGTTTAACAGCACAGGGTACCACTTATTTCGAGAAAATTGGCTCTGACTGTTCAGAGCGCTCTTAATAATTTTACAATTAGACCTGTAATTTTACAATTAGACCTGTAATTTTACAATTACAAGCCCTCTTATAAACAAAGTAGACTAACAAATGCGATTTATGTCAGACATGGCATGTACAGTCTATCTTCTAAAAATCTTGACAGGTCAGTTTACACCTTGCGTATTCTTAAAAAAAATCCCTGCAAGAAGGGAGCGAAATGTTTTTTACATTTCTTTGGTGTAGTTGTATCTTTTAATATAATTTTCATACATTTATTTGAAATGTATTTAAGAATCAAGTTTAATGGACTGTGAGAAATCTTTATGAGATAATGAATAAAGCAGTCCGAGTTTTATTAGATTAATTTATTTTTTATCAGAGCCTTCGCTCAAGCAATGCTTGGCGTATCTCCTTACACCCCTCCTTAATTTCAAATTACTTGCACTAATTATTTATTGCTTTTATTTATTTTCAGCATACTGGTGGAGAACATCTAATTTTGGATTTTGCTGAAGAATTATAAGAATTATATTAGTAAAACATCCGAATAAAATTGTCTGCTTTCATTCAATCAATGTATCTATTGTAATCATCGGATCATCTAAGTATTTTAATAGTGGTTTTAAGCAAATGTTTAGATATGATTTTGATCTTTTATTTTAATTTTTAATTAATTTATTTGTTACTTTAAACCTTTATCTTATTTTTATTTTTTAATCATTGAAATTTGGGCATTCATTTCAACAATGTATTTTTTTTTTATTTTTAGTATATCAGAGTTAGATATATAGAGAGTTAGGTATATCAGTATTAGTATATCGAGATAATTTTTGCAATTTTTTTAAACAAATTGATATTTGATGAACAATTTTTAATATCTTTTCTACTTGGATGTCATTATGTCTCAGAATAATAAATCTTATAAACCTAAAGCTAGTTTACTAGAAAATTACCACCGGTTAAAGTATTATAAGCATATGAAAAATAAATATTCTGATTATGACGATCAACAGACATCCAACGATGCTCCGATGGATTTGAAAGTTAACGCCTTAAATTTAAAAGTGAAAGATGACTCGGAAAGTGATGAGTATAAAAGTGCCGAAAGTACGGAAGAATGTTTATCTCCGTTAAATTTAGTTAAATCAAGGGATAACGATCTAGTTACTGTACAACCTTCTGATAATGTTTCTCCGGGTGATAGTCCTAACCGTTTTAATTTTAAAACTGAAAGTAATTGTTCGAATCTATCTAATGCACTTAGTGATACTCTAAAGAATAAAACAAAAGATGATTCCAAAATCCTTAGAAGAAGTGTGCGGAATAAGAAATCTATTTTGAAACACAGCATTGAAGAAATCTGTGATAAGAGCTGTAGTAATGTTTCGGACCGGTATGGTGAGGATAAGGAAGATATTAAAGTAGATGTGGATGCGAGTAGAAGTAGTCCTCTTGAGATGTCTAAGAATGAAGGAGATTACGATATTAACTCTTTTGTTAATAAAGTTAATAATGAATGTAAAGTAATTGAAAAAGATAATTTAAAAATGTCTGAGAATGAAAAAGAATCTACGACTAACTCTTGTGGTAATGATGTGAATGCATCGGACATTTCTAAGAAAGTGGAAAACAGTGTCTCTCATGATGAAACTGAAGATAAAGGAGAAACGATTAATAAAGAAGATGAACTTGTGAATAGTGAAATTAGTTCACCTGTTGATGATATAGGAGAGAGTAAGGAGTCGAGTGATATTGAAGGAAGTAAAAATTTTGAGGAGTTTGGTAAGATAGTGAGTGAAGAACGTGGTATTGATTCTAATGAGCTAACGATGACTGCTGAAGATGAATCGGTTTCTCAAGAAGTTAATGTCGATAAGAGTGTCGTTGATGATTGTGAAAAAGGTGGAAAAATTAGGAGTTTAGAAATGTGTGATGATGTTGCCAAAGATTTGGATGATAGTGTTTGCGAGAATGAGGAGACCAAAGATAATGGGAATAGCTCTTTAGATGAGATGGAAGTTGGGAGTGAAAGAGAAGGGAGTGATTTTGTCGCTAAGGAGGATATAGCTGATGATAAAGAAGAATCTGGTGATGGCAATGATGGAATGAAACTCCAAGGAGAGATTGAGGAGAAAACTGATGGAAATGAAGGCATTATTGCTGAAGAAGATAAATGTGTAAGTGAAGAACTTATTGGAGGTAAATGTCAAACCGAAAAATCTGAAGATGATGACCCTCAAATGGATGAACTAAATGAAAGTATATGTCATAGCAAAAAATCTGGTGACGACGGTTGCCAAAGCGAAGAAATTAATGAAGAATGCTCTCAAACTGAACATAAAGGTGTTAAAGATGAACAAAAAGAAAATGAAGGTGTTATCGGCAATGAAGAGGTCAACAAAGCTAACAATCATAACGATGGGCTTGGAGAAATGTATGAAAAAGTTGTTGAAAATTATCTAGGAGATGTTCGTCTTTCCGAAGTTGAATGTAGGGAAGAAAAAAATGAAATGTTGGAAGTTGAAAATCCAGTGGAAAAAGATGAAGTATCTGATGATGCAAATAAAGCTAGAATTAATGGTGACATTGATATATCAGCGTTGTTATCTGATGAAGCTTGTGATGATATAATTAGTGAGTTAACGAATACTGATCCTCCTGTGGAAGAAGGTATTAATTGTAAAAGCACTAATGAGGAAAACGATGATGAAAAATTTGTGTTGGAAAATCAGATTGAAACTATGGAAATAGCAAATGACGAACAAGCTTCATTGGATTCCAAAGTAGATATGGTTGAGAATAATAATGGAAAAGAGGTTGAGAAAGATGGTGGCTGTCATAACGAAGATCTTAAAGATAACAACGAGAAGGTTGAGCAAAACGAAGATGGACTTGAAGAATTAGAAACTGATCCTGACAATGTCCTGACTACAGACAAAAATGAAACTCTTGATGATGAAGTAGGGACAAATGATTTCGAAATCGATAAAACTGATGATCCAGATGTTGGTGACATTGTTGAGAACAACTCATACACTGATGACGATAAAAGAAGTGATTCACTTACAGAAAACGGCGCTTTGCTCGAGGTGAAAGATAGCGAAGAAGTATTGCAAGTTAAAAATGATGAATGTACCGATGAAATTGATGGATCTGAAAATGTCAGGAGCTCTATGGGATGTGAAACAGACCCTATTGAGGAGGGTAATAGTTTAGAGAATGTTAGTAAGGATGTCGAAGTTAAATCTCAAGAATTGAAATCACTTAAAAGAGTTGAAGATGCTACGAGTCGAACTGTTGCTAATGAACCAGAAGACGGGAGTGATTCTGATGTTATTATCTGTGACGAATACAAACAAGAGACTTACTTCAAACCGGTTGGGGTATTGAATAGAGGGATTAAAAGACCGACATTGATGGAACGATCTGTCAAGCGGGTTAAGAATTATTCGTCAAGTTCCAGCTCAGGTAGCTCCGAAAGCGGTTCAAGTGATAGTTCAGATTCCGAAAGTAGCTCATCAAGTAGCAGCCAGTCAAGAAGTCATCGACATAGAATACGTCTATCGCAGAAACAAAGAATGGAAAGGAATAAAAGGTTACATAAACGATTCGCTAGGAAGAAACATATTGAAGAGAATGAAATGAAAGATGTAAATGAGAATAAGGACGATGATCGTCCTCTTAAGTGTGATATGTGTAGGTATACTTGTAAAATCCCGGGTACTATGAGAAAGCATAAAGCCAAAGAGCATCCAGATGTTAATCGCAATAACGTTTTATACTCTTGCACTCAGTGCAGCTACGTTAATACTTTCAAAGAAGATATGAAGAAACACATCGATAATAAACACGATGGTAGATGCGGCTATAATGTCGTTGCTCAGAATACTGCTAGGAATGATTACTATAACAATGAGTATGATTTCTTCCAAGTTGAAATCCCTTATCCTTGTCGTTATTGCAATTATGTAACTACTATGGGATTCGACATGCAAGATCATATGTATTACAGACACAGAGATATTTTAGAATCCCTTAACGATAGTAGACGTGATAAACGCAAATCTTCTTTGTACAGTACGTCGAATTATTACATTTGTAGATGCTGTGATTTTCAAACTAGACACCCTGACATATTTGATGAACATGTTTCAAAGTCGCATGCTAAAAGGACATACAGGTGTAGTCACTGTTCGTATACAACTCTTAGGAAATGTGAAATGAACAAGCATAAAGCTGCTATCCACGAAACTGATTCCTTGCACGTTTGTAACTTATGTTCTTTTAGAACTACTAGGAAATCTCATTTAAGTCGCCACATTTTGTTGAAGCATACAAACGAATATGTTTTTTCGTGTAGGTATTGCAGTTATAAGACTACTTCAACTAAGAGCTTTTCACATCACGTTGAAATGGAACATACATAAGACATTTATAATAAATGGTAACTTAAACCATGAAAATACTCTCAAAGCGAAGAAAAACGTATGTTTTTATATTAAATACAAAAAAAAATACGTATCTCCACGTTAACAAAGTAAAGTTAATGAAGGTTATTAATCAACAGAGTGATAATTTAGATGTCCCGTGCATGGACATCTCCGCACGGAAATTGACTGGACAAGTGTTTAAATGACACGTTACTGTAACCAATAAGGCTTCATTTCCCAGTTTACGTTTTCAAATTTTTTAGATGATTGTTAAACTATTCCCAACTTAAGTTTAGTACTTAGATCTTCTACTTTATTTGTTAGTTTAATGGAGGAGGTTGGAATTAGGAAAAGGGAAGTATACATAACAATTTGGCATGTACGCACGAAGCTTACTTGTGCTATTTTTTAACCTCCGGGTTGTTTTTGCTTGCAACAGATCTTAACTCTCTTAGATTTTTTATTATTTTACGTCTATTTTAAAATAGACAAAGTGATTTAAGGAGAACTAGTTCTAATGAGTATAAAATATGTTTACTAGCGCAGACTAGAAAGAAATTCAAGGTAATTGTGTACTTATGTAAAAAAAGTCGGAAATTTTAAAAAAACTTTATAATAACTGATTCCGCTGTAGACTTTACTTACTCATAAAATTGACTTGTGCAAATGGATATATCTTTATCACAGATTAGCTGCAAGGCTCTTGAACAGTATTATTATAATAGTTATGTCCCTTCCGGCTCTCCAAGTATAAACCTTGTGAGAACAACGTAAGGTGGTAGTTTCAACCTTACCCTCAAAGTGTAATCTTAAGTTGGCTATCGTTTAATTAAAAAAATCATCTTATATTGACTGAGGACGTAATCTGGGATCTGAACGGCAGGGATCTGTGGTTTTAAATTTCAGTATAAATGCTGACAATTTAATAATAACAACCACAGAGCAACTGTTTAATACATTGTACAGGGGTCATTCCATATCAAATCAACACAGTTAAAAACACGTGATATCTCTAATTTTAATATATTTTAGCTGTCGGGTAGGCACCATAGAAGAAAGAAAAAAACCCAGATTTTTGGCTCATTTGGTGCAGCCGTATTGCTGCAGTAGGGCGGTGAATTTACCAAAATATGTGATTTTTCAACATTTCTTTGACTACAAAACTGGCTGTATATAAAATTCTGCATATGGTATGATTATTATTTTGGTGGAGTTTGAAAGCTTAAACTTGGCCCTTTCAAATAGATTCTACATACTTTTGGATAATTAATCACAAGTTTTTATTATGAGCAAAAATAAAATAAAAGAGTCACTTTTTTAAATTTTTATAAATTATTATGTGATAAATCTTAACTTTCTTACACTTTGACATACCTTGACACATACATGTATATTTGCTCACAATAAAATTTGTAGCTAATTACCAAAGTATCTAGAATCTATTTGAAAGAGCCAAGTTAAAGCTTTCAAATGCTACCAAACCACCAAAATAAAAATCATACCATGTGCAGAATTTTAGATACAGCCATTTTTGTAGTCAAAGAAATGTTAAAAAAATCATATTTTTTGGTTAATTCACCGCCCTACAGCGGCAATATGGCGGTACCAAATGAGCCAAAAATCTGGGTTTTTTTCTTTCTTCTATGGTGCCTACCCGTCAGCAAAAAATATATTAAAATCGGTGACTTTAAGTCCAAAAATGTACTTTTTTGTGTTGATTTGACATGGAATCCCCCAGGGATATTAATTGGACAGAGTAATAGTTGCAATATAATAGGGACAAATGTAATTTAAGGCATTATATGTTGTATTATAGTGTACAAAGTACTAATTCTATGGAGTCGATTTTATATTTTATGTGTAATAGTTTGAATTATTACTTTTTTGGGCTTACTCACATTTTTAATTAAGGAAAACTCTCGATGTAGAGGTTTTCAAACTTCTCAGCCTTGTTCAACGGTTTTACTATCAGATATTTCTTACCTTACACTGTTGTAAGCTTGGTCCAAACTGGTCTATTAGATTATGTAAATGTTGAATGATTGACTGAAGGTATAACTACAGTCTATTGTTTAGTTTAAAAATCTTGACAGGTCAGTTTAGACACCACAGATTCTAAAGAAAAAAAAAATCCCTGCAAGATTTTTGAGCGAGGGAAAAATTATTTTTTCCCAAAAAAAAATTATTTTTATTTTGGGAGCGGGAAAAAACGATGTAAACAAATCAGGTTATTTTACCCGTATTTTCTTGGCGATGTTATTTTACATTTCTTTTGTGTAGTTTTATTTTAAAATATTATTTTAAGATTAATTTGAAAGTAGTTTTCAAAACGATGAAATCAAAAGAAGAATCACAAACAAAGTGAACGATTTCCGGGAAGAAGGTTTTTTCCCTACAGCGGTTATTGTGGTAGGGATTTTTTTTCTCTTTTTAAGTGAGAGGTTGACAGCGGCTTCTCTGATTGGTCAATCCCCAAAACACTTATGACCTTGGGGATTTTTAAACTAAAGATTGACTGTAGTTATTGCTTCTATTCTCTTATTTATTCCTAGAAACTTTTTCTGCAGTTTTATTTACAGGCTGTTCTTACTTTATGTTTTGAAAGTAATTTGATTAGGGTTACTTACTTAGTTTTGTGAGTGCGCCCAATACATCTTGGATATAATGATAAAGTCAAAAGACATATTATCTCCAGACGGTGTATAATGTAAAGTTTATTGACTAGTTATTAGGGAGTAAAGAAACATTTTTCACTCCCAAGGGAGAAAAAGTTACTTTTCACTCCCTTGAAAATAAAATGTGTTTCCTATTATTGAGTTATTATAGCCAATCATATCAATTTTTAGGAGAGTGGTATTCTCTAAATTTATTCAGGTGACCAAAAAAATTTTTTTTATTGGCTTAAAATCCGTTTTAGGTCAAAATAAGCAATAGTTTTTTGTTTATATTTTTTTGGAGTTGACACCCCATAAATTTATAAGGGGGTCCGACCCAAAAAAATAGAATAAAAAACATCAAAATGTATTAAAATAAGAGATAAAATTTTGTATGCACTTTGGGAGTAAAATGCTATTTTGCCCTCGGGAGTTAATAGTCATATCTCCTTATACACTTAAAATCTGCAGCTTTGCCTTGGGAGTTAAATATTTTAGTTCTCTCGGCTTACGCCTTAGGAACCAACTAACTGCTCAGGGAAATAATGGCATTCTTTACTCCCTTGGTGCATAAATAACTATTATAGTGTACTGTTCGTTTACTTTTAGAAAAAAGATAACAGCACGTATTAAAGGTTATGTTAGAGCTTGGTATTTGAAGCCACATCTGCCTCCGTGGCAGTGATTGTATAGGCACTCGATTTTGGCACCGGAGGTCCGGGGTTCACAGCCCAGGGTATGTTCTAAAATTTTATGAATAGTATTTGCATTAAAAAGATTTCACCACTTTAATCAATTTTTCGAGTGTAGTACATGCAATCCACTTGATGTGGTTACCGCAGGGTGAAATACCCTGATGGGCTGAAAACGAGCATTTTATTTTAATTTGTTTATTTATTTGAAGCCACAGAGATATATAGCTATAAATGGATGTGAATTGAAATCTTAATGGACAAGTTAATGAGACGGAGGAATTTACACTAGGGCAAGTTAAGGTTCAACTAATGCTCTTAAGGATTAATCTGGAAGTGAGATAAGTACCACCATCTCTTGCGACTATATCTTCATGGTAAAGCTAATTCTCTATGCGTAGCTGTTATTTTTTTCTATTTGTAACATTATTAAGAAAGAAAATGTCAAAAGTTGATTTTTTGCTATGAGACCTATGAGGCATTTTATTTTGTTAATATTCCGTATAGAAGTGCTTTAATTGTTTAATTAGATTGTGAGTGGGTATTTTAATAGGATAAGTATTAGTGAATAAATTATTGGTTATTCTGAATTGTTATTTAGGGTGGATTTGAAGTTCTGAAACGGTTTAATTGGCTTGCTGAAGAGTAGTTTTGTTAGGAGATGAAAATTGAAATTCATTCTTAAAGAATTCAATTTTGTTGAAAGTGAAGGGAGATTGGAACTACTTTCTCAAATTTTAGTAAGTTGTCCACTTCTCTGGGGTCCTTATTGATTTCTCCTTTTTTTTTTTTTTTTTTCTGGCAAAATTTTCTTGCGGGAAAAATGTTACCAAAAAAAGAGAGAAAATGCATTTACACACGAAGACAGCGGTCTGTCAACAGTGTTGGACTCAGGGTCTGCCTCATACCAACTAAAACTCACTCCGCGAAACCCCTTAAACCTAGCCTGGAACCGTTATTCACATTACTTCAGGCTAGGACTTATCTTGAGCCTTCCGGCTCCCTCCCATCTTACCCCCCTATACTCCCTTAATAGATGTAGAACAGTTCTTGCAAAGCATGTGAAACAGATAGTGCCCTGATTGGCCTTCTAACCCTGGCTGGGACAGGCATTGCTGTTTAGCTGAGTGGATATAAAGCCTTAGGCCCGTATTCAAAGACATCTTCCTAACAATCTCCTTAAGGAACAAGGAGAATGTTAGGAAGATGTCTTTGAATACGGGCATTAGTTTTTTAACTCCCTTACAGATGTAGAACACAATTAGCACACTTTTTGAAACAGATACTGTCCTGACTTAGATTCTAACCCTGACTAGAACAGGCATTGCTGTTTATTGCATAAACAGCAATGCCTGTTCCAGCCAGGGTTGGAATCCGAGTCAGGACAGTATCTGTTTAACTTGGTGTGCTAATAGTGTTCTACAACTGTAAGGAAGTTAGTAACTAAGGCTTTATATTCTCTCAGCTAAACAGCAATGCCTGTTCTAGCCAGGGTTGGAATCCCATCAGGACAGTATCTGTTTCACATGTGCTAATAGTGTTCTACAACTGTAAGGGAGTTAGTAACTAAGGCTTTATATCCTCTCAGCTAAACAGCAATGCCTGTTCTAGTCAGGGTTGGAATCCCAGTCAGGACAGTATCTGTTTCACATGGTGTGCTAATAGTGTTCTACAACTGTAAGGGAGTTAGTAACTAAGGCTTTATATCCTCTTAGCTAAACAGCAATGCCTGTTCTAGTCAGGGTTGGAATCCCAGTCAGGACAGTATCTGTTTCACATGGTGTGCTAATAGTGTTCTACAACTGTAAGGGAGTTAGTAACTAAGGCTTTATATCTCTCAGCTAAACAGCAATGCCTGTTCTAGCCAGGGTTGGAATCCTAGTCAGGACAGTATCTGTTTCACATGGTGTGCTAATAGTGTTCTACAACTGTAAGGGAGTTAGTAACTAAGGCTTTATATCCTCTCAGCTAAACGCAATGCCTGTTCTAGTCAGGGTTGTCCCAGTCAGGACAGTATCTGTTTCACATGGTGTGCTAATAGTGTTCTACAACTGTAAGGGAGTTAGTAACTAGGCTTTATATCCTCTCAGCTAAACAGCAATGCCTGTTCTAGTCAGGGTTGGAATCCCTGTCAGGACAGTATCTGTTTCACATGGTGTGCTAATAGTGTTCTACAACTGTAAGGGAGTTAGTAACTAAGGCTTTATATCCTCTCAGCTAAACAGCAATGCCTGTTCTAGTCAGGGTTTGAATCTCAGTCAGGACAGTATCTGTTTCACTTGGTGTGCTAATAGTGTTCTACAACTGTAAGGGAGTTAGTAACAAACACAACTTCTATACAGTTGTAGATCACTATTAGCACACCATGTGAAGCAGGTAACATTCTCACTGGGAATCCAACACCAACTGGAACCTTTATTGCTGAGATTATAGCATATCAAAAGATTACATTTCGTGTGCGATTTGACAACTAAAGTATTGGGAAATTTAAGTACGCTTATTATTTACTTATTCAGAACTTCTAATTTTCTTGTATAACTCTAATTAAATGTTTTATTGTTATTATTTATACATTAAGTTTTAGCAAATTGTTCTTCAAATAGATCTATTGTAGTATTAATAATATATATTTTTTTTATTTTAGTTCATATAAATCTCTCGTCTACTTGGCTAAGGTAATGAATAAGCTAAGACCAAAAGTAAACATCAGTTTCAACATAGTGATAATGAGGTGCTCATTCATAATGAGCACCGAAAGTTGCTCCACGATGATAAATTTAAATCAAAACTTTTCATCAAACCTAAAGGGTAAAATTCAGTTTTTCAGGAATTGCTGTCTGGAAAATGTATAACATTGTCAACCCAAACACAATGTTATAAATAAATAACCTTTTATTAAAATCAAAATTCTACACTTAATTAACATGCAATTAGTACTATCAGAACAATATTTATTATATTTATGAATATTTAGTAAATATAAATATAGGACCCAATGTTATAATGACATCAAAAATTGGAAACTTTAAATGCATATTTAGCTAGTTGTCATGCTAAATCAATTAAGATCGGTTTCATCTCAATCAAATCATCATATGTTGTTCGTTGAAATCATCATATTTTATCGATGAATTTTAGTCTCAGATTATTCAAACCTTACCCTCCTACTAATATTAATCTAGTCATTTTTACGTTTTGTTCTTGTTATTTATTTTATTGTTATTTTATGTATTTTTAACGTGTATTTAAATTTTTTTATTAATAAAATTATAATTAAATTAAATATTTTCTTATTTATATTTTTTTTTTATGAAAACCTTTTTTGGCTTAAATAAATGAAACCAAAAGAAGAGTTAGTATAAAAGTTATTAAATAAAATCATATCCATACAAATAAGATAAGTTGAACCAAAAAGATTTTTTTTATTTATTTATATGTCTGCCTCCGTGGTCGTGATTGTATAGGCACTCGATTTCGGCACCGGAGGTCCGGGGTTCGCAGCCCGGGTTATGCTCTAAGATTTTATGAGTAGTATTTGTATTAAAATGATTTCGCCAACTTTAATTAATTCTTAGAGTGTAGTAGATGCAACCCACCTGAGGTGGTTCCCGCAGGGTGAATACCCTGATAGGCCGAAAGGCCCTGAAACTGGCATTTATTTATTTATTTGAACAATATTACACATATTTGATATTAGTAATACACAAAAATATACATTTAATTGCACAGCCTCAGGAGCAAAGCTCAAGTGCAGCACTGAGTCAGTACTAACTTTAATTTACTTAATGACTAACTTAATTTAACAATAATATAGTAGTGCTCAGACTAAGCAATAAGAAATAAAATAAACCTTTCATCAGCTCAATTTTCTGGTCTAAATATTTTTTTAATTTACTTTTAAAAGTTTGAAACGGAATAGTTTTCAAAATATTGTTGGGAAGTAAATTATAAAGTCTGGGAGCAGTAAAGGAGGTATGTCTGGCGGCTGTAGTTCTACATGAAGGTTCTACTATTTTATTTCCGTCTACTCGTCAAGTCTTGTGAGTATGTTCTACTTTTTCATATTTCATATGTTCTTCTTCACAAATAGTATTTGTTTATAAATAAAATTATATTGAGTTAGTATAAAAGTTATTAAATAAAATCATATCTATACAAATAGGTTTTGAAACTGAAAATAAGAATGAAGATTGCTTAAAAAAATCATTATTTACGATTTTTTTTTTCGGGCACTTGCAAGATCAATTAGCACAGTAAATACATTGTTGATCCACTTTTTTTTAAAATAATTCTTTTATTTTTCATAAATTACCATACAATAAATAATAAAAAAAAATAAACAAGAAACAATGAAACATCCCACAAATCTTATGATTGTGTGTGGGGGAAACAATTAAAATTTTAAAAAATAAATAAATTAAATTAAAGTTTAAATAAAATAAAAATTATTATTAACATTGGTTGAAGTTGGCTATACTGCTCTTTTCTAAAAAAAGGCTGTAAGCGACTACTGTTACTGGCTTTATTTACTGCCTTTTTGATTTGAAAGATAGTATAATCTTTTAATCTCTTTATGTGTATTTTTGTAAAGTCCTATGTTACTATTTTACTTTCATTTGTTCATTTATTATTTTTTTCTCTTTTTTAGTTATATATCCGCTATAAGCTAGCCCATAACCTTTATTTTTTCATTCCATCTTATCTTACCCCACTCTCAGGTGGGGTAAGATCTATAATACCTTGTTGGATTGCCTTTTATTTTATAGTTCGGTGCTTATAGTAAAAAAATGTCTAATTTTTAAATTTTATTTATTTATGGCAATAAAAGTATTTTTTAATTGAATTGAATTGATGATTCTTGAATATGCATGATTTAAATATTTTGAAGAAATGTGACGTTTAACATAATGTCTTAAATAAGTAAATGTCTGAAGTATTAATTTAACAACAAATTAAGAAGTCAAAAAAGAAGAAGAGAAACTGAGCGTTGTTTTTATCGGTTGTTTCCCTACGCCTTTTAATATTTTTTTACGAATAACTATTCCATTTATTGTAATTCAATTGGGTTAAAGTAGTAAGTTCGATTTATAAAACTCATGCAAAAATTTACAAAGCATATATTATACTCTAGTTATTATTAAATGTGGATAATGACCATTTGGAATTTTTGTGAATGAGGCTCTAACAATTTTTTAGTTTAAAATCGGGATTTTGTGAACTTTAAATATTTTTGATTAGCTTATTGTGCTTTTAGTTCTTTATGAAGTAAATAATTAACTGTATTTGCCATCAGCTTGAATATTGTTAAGCTTTTTTGTGATAGTAAACAAGACTTGACTGGTTGCTATGAGACCATCCTGAAGAATTTAGCCTTCTTAAAAATTACTCTTATCAAATTGTTTTTTAAAAAATGATCTATTAGGATCCAAAAGAATATTTTAATAATTTTACGTAATATGTATTAGCTAATAGATAAAATCGTTTAGTTAACTTACTACATTATTAGTGATTTAGAATTTATCGAGTGATTAACAATGGGTGAAAATTCGAAAACTTCTGAAGGCTCTATTTGTCGTGATTATATGAGAAATTTATGTAATCGAGGCGACGTTTGTAAGTATAAACATCCCGAACACAAGTATATATTTTGTCATGATTATCAAAAAGGCAAGTGTAATAGAGTGGAATGTGTTTTTATACATTGTAGTCACGAAGATGAACTTCATTATAACGAGTTTGGGGAATTGCCGCCACATTTGACTGTCTTACCACAGGTTAGATTGAGTACAACGTGTAAAGACTTTATGAGAGGGGAGTGTCGAAGAGCTAACTGCAAATTTAGACATCCTAAAGAGTACGAAGAACACGAACGATTCAGACCTATTCAATTTGATCGATATGATCGCTTGGATCGTTTTCCCGAACGTAATATTGGACCTTCGTTATTAAAAAGACCTCGTTTTGAGGAATTTCCGTCTCGTCACAGCTACGGTTTTGATCGACCACCATCCCCATGGCAGTTATTAGAGGAGAACGATTTGCTTCGTAAAACGATTTCAGATTTGAAAAAGCAAGTTTCGGATTTACAAGCTACCAATGAGTTCCTTTTGGAGCAAAACGCTACAATGAGAATGAAGGAGAAAGTAAGAACTGAACTTGTTACTGTACCGACAGTTACACTTGCCAATGCAGCACAGATTCAAACTCCTGAAGTCAACGGGACAGCACTAAGAGCTGTTACAGCTGGAGTAAATGTAGCCACTGTCCCTGTTTCATTAGGTGCTGTTGGTATGTAGTACATTTTTAAAATTAAATTCTTTTATTATTACGGTACTTATATAGAAAAGGAACCCCCTCTAATCATACCTAACTAACTGAAATAAGAGAATTTAAGGTAAATACCATTTTCTTGCTTCCTTTAACAATCTTTAGAGGAAGAATTCACTCAAAACTCTCTAGAAATTATATAAAATTAACAAAATTTGTACATTGTATATTATGGACAAACATACGGACTACGTGGGATAATTTATTTGACAAAAAATATTTAATTATTGTTATTTTTCCTTGCCAAATCACATATTTGACAAAGGAATATATATACGCACCCAAAAGCCCTAATTTCCACATTCTGTCCTGTTAGAGATTAAATATTTCCAGGCAATTTAAATTCAATTATTATTGTCCCCAGTCAATAAAAAAAGTCAAAACCCATTATTTCACATTCTGTCCCGCTAGGGGTTGGATATCTTTAGTTATTCATGTTTAATCCAGTTTTGATTGGGAGTCTCTTTTCTATAATGTAGCCCCATGGGAACTTTTTTAGAATAAGGACCACCAATTGGGGGTCCCTTTTGGTGGTTTCCCACCAATTTTGTTTCCCACCATAATTTTGCTAGTTTCCCCATCGCAATACCTCCCTCAGCTTCACCTCAAGAGTTATACTATAAATCTCTCGGCTTCGCCTCGGGAGTTAAATGCTTTTGTTCCCTCGGCTTGCACCTTAGAAACCAACTAAGTGCTCAGGGAAATAATAACTTTCTTTACTCCCTTGATGACCATTACTCCTCCCTTGATGACACTCTTTACTCCTTCTTTAACCATTAATGTTCGTTTTTAATTTTTTTATAAGTTTTTAACCTTTTATAAAATTTTTGTAAATGCTTGTAAAAATTGTAATATTGAAATACATTCAATTGCAGGTACCCCTGTGTCTTTGGCGACAGTTTCAATGGCTCCAGTGCAAATACCAGCATCTTCGGTGGCCATGAGTCACGATACAGCCACTCCTACACAGGCGCTGGTTTCTTATCCTATTGTGAGATCTATAACTACTCTACCTCCACCGCAATTACCTCCTCATTAGAATCAAAATTTGAGGCATCGAAGCTAATTTTAGCTAGTAATTTAAAGTTCAGAAAAATACATAAAGAGTTTCGAAACCATAGAAATATATACTAGAGGGTATACCTATCTTAATACATTGAGAGGCTTGAAACCATAGAAATATATTACTAGAGGGGTATACCCTATATTAATACATTGAGAGGCTTGAAACCATAGAAATATATTACTAGAGGGGTATACCCTATATTAATACATTGAGAGGCTGAAACCATAGAATATTTTACTAGAGGTATACCCTATATTAATACACTGAGAGGCTTGAAATCATAGATATATATTTCTAGAGAGGCATACCCTGTCTTAATACTTTGAGAAGCTTGAAAATCATAGAGATATATATACTAGATAGGGCATAACCTATCTTAATGGATTGAGAGGGTTGAAATCCCTTTAGGGTTCCTAGGAACTCTTGTGAGACCTCATGACTTAGTAATAATATCTCTATCTCACCTGAACTAAAATATGATCTACATTTCTTAAATTTTATTTTAAAAAAGTTTTTTTTTCTTAATTTTTTTAATAATATATTTGCAATTAGTGTTGTATTGTTTTTTATAAGTTAAACATTTGAAAATAATTTTGCACTGAAGCATTTAGGATTAAATAAACTATTAAGGATGTTTAAGGAAAGCTTAGTATAACCTGTTAAATTCAGGTTCAAATACTTGTGAAAGATTGTTTTTTGTAGTACTAACTGTTCTTAGTACAATGTTTGCTACTGAAATTATAGTATGCATATTTTAATTATATAAACTTGCGTAGTAGTTGGATTATTGTGATCAGAATATTATTTTAAACCTCTAAACTACTCCTGAAGTTAAAAAAGGGTAATTAATGCGAAGGCAGGGGATTTCTTTTTTTTCTGTAGTTCCCCCTATGTAAGCTTGGATAACTTATTGGAGAGTACAGCCCTGAATTTAATATTTACGCCTCCTTTTTAATTTGATTCTCACCTGTGACTTCATTAGTAGGATGGTGATCACCAAATCAGGTGATGATCAAGGATCTTGAATAATAATCCAGGAGCCTGATTTGAAAAATGTGACTCATTTGTACTACTTCAAACCAAATTTTTCTGAAATATACCTTAAATTATGAGAAAAACCATACAACCTGCCTGTGCAGAGTGGAGCCCTTACTTAATACAATTGCGCCTGCTCAAAATTGTTTAAATTCGCATAAATTTCGGTTTTCTTGAAATAAGTGGTTCCCTGTGGGTCGTGTGCGAAACATAAAGAGAACATTTTCTAATGGTAATAAAATGTTCTATAAAACGAGTGTTTAATCATTAAAATCTGATTACTACAATCAAAGTTATGGCTCTTTCAAAAACACCAAAAATAGTTATTTATGCAACAAGGGTTGAAAGTAAGTTTTACAGCTCAAGTTAAAGTTTCGTCCTAAGGCAGTACCGAAGGAGGAAACTTCATTACTCACGAGGCCGGTAGGCCGAGGGAGATAAACTAGTTAGCTCCCAAGGCTTGCGAGAGAGTTGTTGCATATTATTGCCGAGTTGTTGCATATTAAATTTTCTACGACTAGAGAACTAATACTAACAACTATTAATATGAAGATTTAGGTCTTCCGGTGATGACCGCGTCGATGTAGATGGAGAATCCGACGTTTCGCTTCCACTGTAGGAGGCATCTTCAGGGATGTAGGACATCATGGATAGAAACGCAATGCTCTAAAAACTGCGGTCATCACCGGAAGACCTAAATCTTCATGACAACAACCGCGGAAGCCTACGCAGTTTATTAACTATTAATATATTCTTCAGCTCCTTAATTGTTATTGTGTTAGTTTAGTTTATTCTTACCATGTCAATTACTCTGATGAAGAGAGAATAAAGCCACTATCTTCACATTATTTTATTGTAAGCTGCCAATAGAATAATGTGTAATACTATATTTGTAATTTAAACATTAGCGTGTGTATATTGTATATTCTACCCGTAGGACCAACATAACACCGAAAAAAATCCTAAAAATTTTACTAAAAAATTCTGTCAAGTTGGCAACACTTTCACTTTTTATCCCTAGGGAGTAAAAGTACATTTACAGTGTGAGATAACAAGACTGTAAGTAGAACTTACAATACAAGGAGTAGATAAAAATTGTTAATTTTGCAAATAATTGCAGTTAATTGCAGAGTCAGCAAATTTCTTTAAATAGGTATTGGCTTTTTGAACATTTTTTTGCTATTTAACAAATGTCATAACTTTAGTTGTAGTTATATGATTTTTACGAAAAAACACTCGTTTCATAGGACATTTTATCAGCTTTAAAAAATGTTCTCTTCATGTTTTGCACACGACAGACGGAGAACCACTTATTGCAAGAAAACTGGAATCTGTGCTGTTTTCTAATATTTTGAGTGAGAGCATTCATATGAAGGGCTTCACTCTAAATAAGCAGACTATGCTTTTCCTTCATAATTTAAGGTATATTTTTAGAAAAATTTTATTTGACGTAGTACAAAATGAGTCACATTTTTTAGGCCTGGCTCTTGGACTTTTAAGGATATGACATGAATGGGAACTTTCCTCATTCCCGTGGTTTTTGCAATAAAGGGCGCAAAATGCAGGTTATGTTACAAGAATAAGTCGAGTTTGCTCCTCAACTTTCTTCTGTGCTTGTCATTCAGTGTTTGTCGTGACTTTAGTTACCTCGGGTGCTTGTTGAGTCAATTAAAAAGAACCTCAGCTTCCATCATCTGAACAACCTCATAAGGGTCATTTTCACGATGAAAATTCGCTGAAAACATTTACAAAAATATTACTATTTACGATTTGTTTGTTACCTTATCAATGAGCCAAACCATGAGAAATCATCGGGAGGTAAGTTTACCTCCAAATTTGCCTCCAAATTTAGGAGTACATTTGCCTCTCAAATTTAGGGAAGTACATTGCCTCCAAATTTGGAGTACATTAGAGTACATTACTCCAAATTTTAGGGTACATTATCCAAATTTAGGGTACATTACCTCCAAATTTAGGAGGTAAGTTTATCTCCAAATTTAGGAGTACATTGCCTCCAAATTTAGGAGTACATTAGCCTCCAAATTTAGGAGTACATTACCTCCAAATTTACTTACCTCCAAATTTAGGAGTACATTTTACCCTCCAAATTAGGAGTACATTTACCTCCAAATTCAGGAGTACATTACCTCCAAATTTAGGAGTACATTGCCTCCAAATTTAGGAGTACATTACCTCCAAATTCAGGAGTACATTACCTCCAAATTTAGGAGTACATTACCTCCAAATTTAGGAGTACATACCTCCAAATTTAGGAGTACATTGCCTCCAAATTAGGAGTAATTACCTCAAATTCAGGAGTACTTACTCAATTCAGGAGTACATTACCTCCCAAATCTCAGGAGTACTTACCTCAAATTCAGGAGTACATTACCTTTAAATGAGCAGTTAATGTAATGATTGTTAGTATGCTCATTTTATACCAAGCATGTTCAGTTTGTTTTTAACTTATGTTTTAGGATGGTTTTTACTCTATTTATTTTATCCTCTGCGGGGTCACTTTATTGTACGGCAGATGGACTTAACGTGTCATCCCCTTTATTCAAGATCCTTCATAATGATATAATGATTAATGCTTAATATAATGCTTGTTAAGGTCACAAAATGAGCCATGCGTAATGGCGTGAATTAGGATATAATAAGAAACACTTTTTATTCCCAAGGGAGAAGAAGTTACTTTTTACTCCCTTGGGAGTGAAAAATGCTTCTTTACTCCCTTAAAACTAGTCAATAAACTTTACATTATGCACCGTCTGAAGATAAATATTTTTAACAAAAACCTATTATATATGTCAAACAATAACGTGAAAAAATTTCTGTATAATAAGGCGCAGTTGAATAATCAATCTAGAACGTTGGATCGCCAACAAACTTTTTTTATAATTTTTTTTTCAAAATTTTCAGTAATGTATGATAACTTGGTACATATCATAACTACTGTTAGACGTCAATGTTGACATGTCAAATTATTGACGTCTAACAGTAGTTATGTATGGTACCAAGTTAGATTAAAAAAAAATCATTGAGTGGAATGTAAATACTCTTTGAGATTAACCAAAGAGCGTGCAATTACGGAATAAGGCTTCATTTATCACAAATCCGGGCTAATTACTGAAAAATTTTGAAAAAAAAAATTATAAAAAAAGTTTGTTGGTGATCCAACATTCTAGATATTCGACCGCGCCTTATAGTGATATTAGGATCAATTTTTTTAGAATTCAATTCAGTTTCCAGAATAGGCAATTTTATGTATCCTATAACTAACTTATCAAAGTTACCAAAAATAGTATAATTACCAAGTTAATGATGGTTTAGACACATTTGTAGTGTATGGAGGCTATTTTTTTCATCGCTCTAATAAAAAAGGTGGCTAAATTTTTTTTTCTGTGCGGGGGGGGGGGGTTGGATATTCTGGGTACTCCAGGAGGAAACCCGCCTGGACACTCCTTTGAAAGAAATGACCCAAACGACTGGGAATTGAAAAATCTGAAGAAATGCTTAAAAGCAACATTAGAAAACATAAGAGCATTCAAAAGCTTTGTGTTGTAAATTTATGCTTTATATTATATTTATATTTGATTGACTAAGGCGTTATTTTTTAATTTAAGTGTTTATACAGTTTCTTGTAAGATTAGACTATAAAATTATAGGAAATACGGAATTAATTGGTGTTTTTATAATTTATTCCTGGATTTTGAATTGATTTTCCGCTCTTTGAGGATTACAATGAACATATATGTTTGTCCACCTGTTCTGGATTATAAATTCAATTGAAGTTAACTGACAAATATTTAATAAATTAAATAGAAACTTTTCAAGCTCATCCAATGAACCAGTTTTATCTGCAGAAGAAGCTACGTGCTGTTCCCATTTACGCAGGGTACTATTATCTAATTTAGAAATGATAAGTGGTACCATAGAGGAATGTATAGTACTAGGATCAGTGAGTGGGACTAGGATAAAGTCAGCCTTATCTACATCTTTGCCCATTGTTTTCAATGAACGTACATGTTTAAAAACAGTCGTGACTAGGTTATCAAGATTGTTAAATGATCCATACTTACAAGTATGGACTCCAAGGATGGACTGGCAAAGAGTTAGATATACTACAATCCTAACTTGCTGTTTTCTATTGCTCATTTAAGATTTAAACAAATTTAGTGCTACAGTCTATCGTTTAGTTTAAAAATCCCCAAGGTCATAAGTATTTTGGGGATTGACCAATCAGAGAAGCCGCTGCCAACCTCTCACTTGAAAAAATCCCTACCACAATAACCGCTGTAGGGAAAAAACCTTCTTCCCGGCAATCGTTCACTTTGTTTGTGGTTCTTCTTTTGATTACATCATTTTGAAAACTACTTTCAAATTAATCTTAAAAATGATATTTTAAAATAAAACTAAACAAAAGAAATGTAAAAAAACGTCGCCAAGAAAATACGGGAAAAATAACCTGATTTGTTTACATAGTTTTTTCCCGCTCCCTTCTTGCAGAGATTTTTTTTTCTAAACTGACCTGTCAAGATTTTTAAACTAAACGATAGACTGTAATTTTCGGAATATCAAATAAAGCAGTGACATGACTTTGATTTATTATTCTTTCATTGTTAAATCTAGAAACAACCAGATCCCAAGCATTTGGATAATCTTTGTCAGTAATAGATGTACTACTAATAAGATCTGCAACATTGCCTTTAAGGCTGGATTTTAAGTATTGAAATTTCTGTACATTTGAAAGAGATTGATTGTTATGTATCAAACTTTCATAGTTGTCTTTTATTCATCTATTCTGGATTGTGAATTAACTTGTGGGTTTATCCACTTGTCCTGAATTATAAAACTAATTTTCTCCGTTGTAAATCAATTTATCGGTATAACCACTCTTCCTGGATAATGAACAAACGTATCCTCCTTCTGGAATGATAAGTAACATTACATACTTTTCCTAAATGCAGATGGATTATGTGTATAAATTTATTGTAATTTTGTAGTTTGTTAACCATCATTATAAAACTCTTAATAATTACAACTTTTGTAAAAAGACCTGTAAGTAGAAAAAGCTGCCATGTTCAATTGGATGGAAATCATTATGTAATCAATTTTTGACTTTGTGTTAAGTTTCATTGAAATAAGATTAGCCATTTGAGCTGAAGAGGGTTTAGAAGAAATGTGCACTTATATTCCAAAAACTTAGTAAGACATGGAAGTGGTTGAGGACTATCTCTATTTAGAAAACTTCAAAACAATTTGAAATGGAGCTCCAACAATTTGGAGCGTCTATGAATTTTTAGAGAAATCACGCGAGAAAATGTAAGTGCAGGCAATTCGTTGGCGCTCCATATCGTTGGAGCACTACTTTAAATGGAGCGCCAACGATTACACCCGAAATCAATAATGTTCGTTGGCGCTCCATGTTGTTGAAGCGCTATTTTAAGTGGAGCGCGAACGATTTGGAGCGTTCTTAAATGGCGCGCGTACAATTTTTAAGCAAAAATTATTTAATTGCAGTTCTCCGAGCATAGTAGGGTTTAAGTAACTTTGCACTTGATAATTCAAGTATTTCGTCATAAGTTAATTTTGATTGGTTGGCTTCCTTTTTTAATAGGAAGTTAAAGGTCAAGTTTCATTTATTACACTGTAATTATTGGAGCTCCAACGATATGGAGCGCCAACGAATGGCGCGCCAACCTTAGAATAATACTATATATAGAAGGAGCACAGGACCGTAAACACAATGTAATTCCACTGATAACACGAAAGCGGTAGACTGGTGCAACTAAGTAGATGCTGCCAACCTGACAACAAAACATTATTTTAAATATGTGTTATAAATATTCTATTAATGAAAGAAAGATCGTAAAGAACAAATATTAATAACTTAAAATAACTGCTGAGTACTTAATAAAACTGGTCTTAGATGGTAAAAGGGTGGCGAATACAAGAATCTACATTTAGTTGACGAGGACTACTTTTAATATTAATTTTAATAAATACGTTAAACTACAATTTAAAAGCATAAAATATTGTAATGCACCGATATTATAATTAGTATTTTATGAATATCAATCATTAATTAATAATAGAACATTAATAATTCAGCAACCGGAGTATTGCCAATTTTTTGTTAGAAAATTGTAATTGTTTAAGGGTGGCAGGCATATTAGTTGCAACCAGTGAACCGCGCTTTCGTGTTATCAGTAGTGCTCTTTCTATAATTAGTATTATTCTAAGGCGCCAACGAAATGCCTGCACTAATTTTCTCGCGTGTCTCCTCTTAAAAATTCATAGGTCGCTCCAAATCGTCGAGCTCCATTTTCAAATGGAGCTCCACACGAGTTATGGAGCGCCAACGACTTGGGCGTCTTAAGAGAAATCACGCGAGAAAAATGTAAGTTGCAGGGTGCGTTTTCGTTGGTCTCCAAAAGTTCACTGTCTCCAATATTCGTTAGTCCAAAACAAAAAATCCCATTTGCCTTCCAAAGTTCACAGTCCCCAAGTTCGTTGTCTCCAAAATTCGTTAGACACAATTATTTTAATATAAATTTTTGGAACTTACGAATATTATGACATTAAACATTCATTACTACGTTAACAATGATGTTTTGGATCTAATGAATTTTGGAGGCAACGGACTGATTCGATAGATCAAACCTTTGCCTAGTCTTCCCGTTAGTTCCAAAAAGAGTAGAACGACCCAACAATGGTTTTAGTCACCCACGTGACATTTTGCTCTATATGTTCGTTGCTTCCAAAGACCGTTGTCACCAAGTTCATTAGTTCCAAAATTTTTTTTATTATTTTGGATACTATTAAACTTTATGCCATTAAATATTGCTTTAGATTAAAAGTTTGAATGCAAAATGTTTGTCACATTATTTCGTTATCTCCAAATTGGAACTTATTGAACTTTTCTGACTCGTTGAACTAGTGAACTTTGGAGACAACGAGTTTTGGAGGCAACGTATAGGATCCAGTGCAGGCAATTCGTTGGCGCTCCGTATCGTTGGAGCTCCAACGATATGGAGCGCAAATGATGGCGCGCGAACGAATGGAGCGCCAACGACTGGTACCCCAGACTTTGAATCGCGAATATCTCCAAGGATCATGAAGAAAGTGGATGACGCATTAAGGAACTTTTCTGATTCCATGGAAGTTCTTGGAAGATCCTTGTATATCTCTTTGTTCCCTAGATTGGATAAAACTCTATGACGTCATGTCACTTTAATAAAAACACCCTCTATTACAACCACCTTATCTCTCCCTTTTCCACATCATCTGTTAGCTGTCAAATAGTTTGTATTTAGTGATTTTTTCCCCCAAATAACAAATTTCTTAAAAAAAATTAATTTAATAATTGTTTAAAATTTTTATTTGACAAATAATTAGATATACAGTGCGCCATGTAATCATAATTCATCCGCTGCGCCCTCAATAATCAAAACACACGGAGTTATTACATAACAGACTGAATTATTTATTTTCAAGCAGTTTTACCTTCCTTTTTTTATTTAATTTCATGAATAATTAATCTAAGTATTTTCCTTAAATTTAGTAAAGTTTTTAACTTAAAGTATTTAAGTTGGATTTTGTGATATTTTAAGTTGTAAACTTGAGTTGTTTTTTTATTTCGAATTTCGTTTATGTAAAGTTTTTGATGTAACATTTTAGGCAGTATGGTCATTTAGAAGTAGAATTTTGATTTAAATTTGAATGGTTTTGGATTAATTTTGTTTATTAAGTGAAGTTAACGTCGTAATTTGATTGGTTCAGATGGTTTAAATGGAATTTTTCTTGTCAAATGTATTATATTAAGTAAGTACTTTCAAATTTATATGTATTTGGTAAAGTGGAGTAAAACGAGGGGTCGGCATAGTACGTTCACACACACTTCTAGATCTGCGGATCGTATAGAATACGATCTTTCAATACGGTAATATTAGCTGTATGAACCATGCGGAGGGGATCCGATCGCATACACTAGAAATAGGTAGATGGAATGTAAATGGATCCCCCAATACACTGTATCTACCTTTAGAGACGATAGTTATAATAAATCAAATGATCTCGTCTTCCCGCACATTGTTTGTGTTTTGATTTGTATTTTTAATGTTCTACTATCTAAGTTATTCTGATTTTGTACTGGTTATTTCATTTTATTCCTAAGCGAGGCGGTCAGGTTACTTTTTCGATGTTTCAAAATTTAACCTATAGGGCCCCTCTAGTAATAATATCTCTATGAGTTTATCTACCTTGGCTTCTTAAATTGCAAATAATTTTTGCAGTTTTATTCTGTGGTGTAAATAGTCTATCTCTACGATCTGAGTTGCCCCGCACAATAATTCCATAGTTTGAGTCAACTTGTAAAGCAGCTAAAGTATACACAGTGCATAACCTCATATGAAGTACTGAGAGAATGTCTACGTAGTATAAACAAACACCTTGATAGCTTAGAGGCCACCATATCTGTATGACAATTCCATGAAAGTTTGTTCTTAATCTGAATTCTCAAAAAACTTTACTGAATTACTGCACGGTGATGTAAGGAAGGATTTTGAATAAAGGGGATGACGCATTAAGGAACTTTCTGACCATGGAAGTTGTATGTGATAGAGAATTAAAAGCAACTTACCCCTGATTTATACGAAAAAGCACCAAACGCAGGTTAGTAGCAAGGTTGTCGAGTTTGCTTCTCAACTTTCTCTCTGTGCTTCTCGTGATTGTTACATTTGTGGAGATTGTTAAGTCTCATTTGTGCTATATATACTTGCCTCTTCAGTGAGTGATAATTTAAGCGTGTTTTGTTATATAACTTCTCAAGCAATAAACAATGGAACCATTGTGACGTAAGTTGCCTCTAAATTTTAAGAACCTGCGCTGTTTTTAAAATTGTAAGCATGCGCGTTTGTACCAACATGTGCAGTTGGTTTTTTGACGTGTTTCGTGTTGAATTCTCTCTATTTCTGGTTTTCGATAGGGTCACTTGTTTGTATGGCAAATCGACTTAGTGCGTCATCCCCTTTATTCAAGATCCTTGGATGTAAAAGAGATGGTTAAATCTTGAGTTTTGTGTAGGTTAATTATTATGGGGCTTGTATTTATAGTTACTTCCTAAACTATTAAACTACCTAAAGTTTTAAGTATGTATGGACTTATAGTTTATAAGGGAAGACGTGAATAACCTAATAATTAAGCCTTAATGATTTATTCTTTTATACTCAATAACAAACTAAAACATTAACATGAGTGTTAGGAATTGAAGAAAGTTCATTGGGGAGCAACTATCTAAAGAATTTATAGGAGTTTAAGAAATTGAAGAAGTTCATTGGGGAGTAATATCTAAAGAATTTATAGGATTTAAGAAATTGAAGAAGTTCTATTGGGAGTAACTATCTAAAGAATTATAGGAGTTTAAGAAATAAGAATTGGGATAACTATAAAGTTTATAGGGTTTAGAAATTGAAGTCGTTCATTAAGAAATACTATCTAAAGAATTTAGGAGTTAAGAATTGAAGAAGTTCATTGGGGAGTAACTCTAAAGAATTTATAGGAGTTTAAGAAATTGAGATGTGCAGTTCATTAAAGGGGAGTTTTAAGAAATATTCATTGGGGTAAGAATTTTAGGTTTAAGAAATTGAAGAAGTTCATTGGAGGAGTACTAGTAACTATTAGAATAAAGAATTTATAGGAGTTTAAGAATTGAAGTTAAGAAGTCATTGGGAAAACTATCTAAAGAAATTTTAGGAGGTAAGAAATGAAGAATTCATTGGGAGTAACTATCTAAAGATTTATAGGATTTAAGAATGAAGAAAGTTCATTGGGAGTAACTATCTAAAGAAATTTATAGGAGTTTAAGAAATTGAAAGAAGTTCATTGGGAAGTAACTATCTAAGAATTATAGGAGTTAAGAATCGAAGAAGTTCATTGGGGAGTAACTACTAAAGAATTTAGACAGAATTATATTACTGAGTGTAGGGAATTGAAGAAGTTATTTGGGAATTATTATTTAAGAAATATACTGAGGTAGGAAATTGAAGAATTCATTGGGGAATTATTATTTAAAGAATATACTGAGTGTAGGAAATTGAAGAAGTTCATTGGGGAATTATTATTTAAAGAATACTGATATACTGACAATTTATTTAAAGAATAGACTGTAGGAAATTGAAGAAGTTCTTGGAATTATTAATTATTATTGAAAAGATATACCTGAGTGTAGGAAATTGAAGAAGTCATTGGGAATTATTATTGAAAGAAACTGATGTAGGAAAATTGAAGAAGTTCATTAGGATTATTATTAAAGAATATTACTGAGTGTTAGAATGAAGAGTTCATTTGGGGGTAACATCTAAAGAATTTATAGCGAGTTTAAGAAATTGACGAATTCAGTGGGGAATTTTATTTAAAGAATTACGAGTGTAGATATTGAAGATGTTCATTAGGAATTATTATGTGTAAAAGAATAACTGGTGTAGGAAAATTGAAGAAGTTCATTGGGATTAGTTATTTAAAGAATATACTGAGGTAGGAATTGAAGGAAGGTTTCATTGGGGGATTATTATTGTAAGAATATAATGTGGAATTGAAAGAAGGTCATTGGGGAAATTATTATTTAAGATTACTGAGTTGTAGGAAATTGAAGAAGTTCATTGGGGAATTAAAATATTATTTTATCTGATTATTATTCAAATACTGATGTAGGATATTGGGGACTATATTGAAGAATATGTGTAGGAAATTGAAGAATTCATTGGGGAGTAACTATCTAAAGAATATACAGGAGCGTAAGAAATCAAAGGAGTTCATTGGGGAGTAACTATCTAAAGAATTTACAGGGCTTTAGCAAATTAAAGAAAGTCATAGCGAGGTAAAACATCTATTGAAGTATCCCTTATCTAATCTAGTTAAAATATTATTGCAGGACATAAATGGATGAATACAAGCAACCATATGTTTTGACTCTGAGAGGTGAACTCCACAGTGAACTTAACTTGAAGCTGATTTTGTGCAAACCCAAGCTGATGTCTTTGAAATCGGTCACTTTGAAGAAGTTAGAGACCATGCAGAAAGAAGCTGAGCAGAAGATGAGAGCACAGACCAGTTCTCAGGCTAACTAGTTTGGTATGTTTCTTAAATATAGGTTGGAACCAAAGAATACAGAGCGATACATTCTAAATACATCACCTTGATTAATTCAGGTTTAATCAACGACAAAATTGACAGGACAAAAATTAGTCACGTGCACCTCTGTCCTGATTCTGCGTAACATCGACAACTATAATACTGTCGAGGTTTGTGGTGTCGGTTTCCAAAAGTCTGATCACTCTTGCAGTATTATGCGTTGTATTGACACGTCGGGGTCTCGACACGACGTAATTGAAGGCCGTCTACAATCTTAAGTAAAGTTAGGAAGAATTGAAGAAATGAAGAATTTTTCAAATCCTTTTTTCTTAAATATTCTTTTTTCCCGCTCTTTTGACTTAAGAAAACATAGAATGGTTTTATTATAGTTACTTAAAGAAGTACTACATTATCTGTTTTTGAATGATTACAATATTTTAAACGATGTGATGTGATTTTTTGATTGTGTTGTTTAATATGTGATTGTTTGTTTGTTTTGAATATTTTATATAAAATATATTTTTACTTTTTATTTTTGAATTATATAGTTTTTGAAATGGATGAGGTTCCACGTCTGTAGACATAGTAGAGATAAGGAAATAACGTCCAACATGACCTCATCCATTTTGATTTATTTATTAATTAAAATAAATAAAACACGGTAATTTAGAATTAATAAAAAATATTTGCAAAAGTCTTAAGTCATAAAAGCATGGTTATAAAATAAAATTGTATTGACGCCGCTGTTTTACCATAACAATAATAACAAAGTGTGTTGACGGTAGAAAGAAAGAGTAATTAGTGTCATTGATGTTTTATTTAAATTGATTAAAAATTGTTGAGCTCTGTGGTTGTACCTAAAAAATAATAAAATTGGGTGTGTTACATGTTTTTATTTAATTGTAAATAACTCGTCGTTGTTTACAATAAGTAAATTAATAAAAAATGTGTGAGCGGTAGAAGAAAGAGTCTAACATACAGCTATATGTGTAATTGTAACTTAACAACTTGACTTAACAACTCAGAGTTAGACGTGTTTAGGATCTCTAAGTCTAAAGAGCGGAATTTCAAAATAGTTTGTTCTAAGTGAGAAATTCTTCATTCTTCATTCTTCTGAGGAATTCTTCCTTCTTGCGATCTTCTACTTAAACTTAAGATTGTAGAGGCCTTGACACTTGATTCGGGTAAAGTGTCTAGGTTATGTCGTGTCAATAGAACGTAAAATCCTGCCACGAAAAGTGTCGACGTTATGAAGTGTCGAGACCCGACTTGTCGAGACCACGATGCGGTACCCTAGGAAAAGATTCCCCTTTAGGAAAAGATTATTGTCCCCAAAGAATATAAAGATATAGAAAATGGTCCTGGGATTTATTATTTGGACAGAAAATGTTAGTTCCATAGCCAGTTACAGAGCGTAGTGTAAATTAGTAGTTTCATCATGCCATCTACAAGATTGCGCCTCTGATGTCTTATTTTCAGTAAACTACTTCTGTCACAAAACTAATAAATTCAAATATTTGCTTCATATAATCATGATATGAATTTTAAGTAGTCTACTTGAGGAGTTAAAATGATAGTAAAGAATGAGATAATTTCATATTGTAATAACTTAGAAAAGTGGGAAAAATGTTGTGGTAAGGTGAGTTAATTCCAGAGCTGACACAATATGTCAGCACTGAGTTTATCTCCACCATCTGTCCGACTCTCTCGTATACCTCTGACATTCTATACTATTATATTCTTTGGTCGATGTGGAGCATGATTTCTATACCCGATTGACCATTATGCTCACTAGCAGATACCATTGGTGGTAGGAGTCAACCTATGTACTCCAACTAATGCCGAAACATTCAAGAAATAAGTTCTGCGTGGAGGTGTCAAAAAAAGGTGTGCAAAATCCTACTAAGTCTGTTTTAAGTCTGGTTAAAATCTGATAATGGAATTACCTTCTCCCGAAACGTCATTGATTCATTGAAAATTTGTTACGTCCTAATAATTTTACCCTACTGTTAACTGCATTGTTTTTTTGTTACAGATCCTTAAATCATTCAAAGTGGTGGTGATTCATCAAATCAAAGATGGCGGCAGGATTATTGATATGTGAAATGATTTTCACATTTTGTTTGTCCGCTGGTATTCTCTACCGATACGGTAATTGGAAGCGGCAAAACGTTTTAGTTACAATTGCGGTAACAATCGCTTGGTACTTTTCATTTTTGATCATATTCGTTCTTCCACTGGACGTATCATCGACAGTGTATCGTCAATGTATTCAAGAGGATGCTGAGAAAAATGTCAGTCAAAATGAAACCACGTGTTTAGAACCGTGGAGTTATGTTGGTGATAATGTTTTCCCTAATTTCTGGCGCATCGTTTACTGGAGTTGTCAGTTTTTAACTTGGTTAGTTCTGCCTTTAATGCAAAGCTACGCAAAAGCCGGCGAATTCTCCATTCAAGGGAAATTAAAATCGGCATTAGTCGATAATGCAATTTATTATGGATCCTATTTGTTTATTTGTGGTATTTTACTTATTTATATTGCTTTTAAACCTGGTTTAGAGTTAGATTGGCAGAAAGTTAAAGCGATTGCTTCGTCTGCTTCAAATACTTGGGGTTTGCTCCTTTTAATTGGATTACTAGGTTATGCACTTGTAGAAATCCCTCGTAGTTTAGTTTTAAGTTTGAAGCCGGGTCATAATTTACATAAATCTTACTTTCAAGTAGCTAAGATTGCGCTTGATAAATCGGACGCTGAAAACTCTTTAGAGGATTTACTAGATAGTATACAAGTTCTTGTGAGCTGTATTAAGTCTCACGATCCGTTATACAGAGAGTTGGACGTCGTTTTGAATAAAATTCCACTTCAACTCCACCGTCGGACCAAACCAAATCCACATTCAGAAATACCGCAAGTGACGCCTACTCTAAAATCTTTAGTTACGATCCACAAACAGTTGATCAAAGCACTTCATACGTGTCGTAGAACGGAAACCCAGTACAGGCTTGCCGTCGAGAAAGCAATTTTACTCGAAGACGTCGAAAGGAATAGAAATTCGCGTGATCACACGTTTAAACACACTTTCACTACTAAGCATTTTAGTCCGGCTTTAGAATGGTGGTGGCGTTGTCGCATCCAATCCCGTTTTGTCGCACTTATCGCTGTTATCTGTGCAATATTAAGTTTCGCCGTAGTTTGGTCTGAAGTTACTTTTTTCAATAAAAAACCTGTTTTATCAATCTTTGCTAATTTAATTAACTTGGCTCGAGATAGCTACGATTACTTAACTATTGAAATACTCTCTACTATGATTATATCTTATTTGTGCTATTGTGCTTATTCTACTGTTTTAAAGATTAGAGTACTTAATTATTATTACTTAGCGCCTTATCATCAAACTGATGAACACAGCTTGATTTTCAGCGGAATGATGATTTGCAGGTTGACTCCTCCAATGTGTTTGAACTTTTTAGGATTGATCCATATGGATAGTCATGTTATTAAGAGTCATGTAATGGAAACTTATTATACCCAGGTTATGGGACATATGGACGTAATAAGTATTATATCGGATGGTTTCAATATTTACTTTCCGATGTGTGTTCTGGCTTTCTGTTTAGCCACGTACTTCAGTCTGGGATCCAGGTTCTTGTCCTTTTTGGGTTTCCAACAGTTTTTAGACGATGACGAACTAACTATCGAAATGGTCGACGATGGTCGAGAATTAGTCGGACGGGAAAAAAGACGGAAACAACGCATGGAAGATTCATCGAATCGACGGCGCGATTATGTGATGCGTTTTGGTACTGGTGGTAATAGTTCGACTAATATCGAAAACACTGAAAGGCAACCGACTCAATCAACAGTTACAGAACGAGATAAAGGTCGTTCATCTCTGTTAGACGGTGCTCAACCGATGTCTGTCGATGAAC
>JACMZG010001884.1:69985-141450 GCA_018340805.1 Microvelia longipes | reverse complement strand
GCAATGAATGATATGAATTTCTTTGCCTACCAATTGATAACGAGGGGCATGTGATGAATTCTTTGCTAACATTGTCTGAGGGGCATAATGAATGAATTCTTGCTAACAATTGATAACGGGGGCATGTTGAAGAATTCTTGCTAACAATTGATAATGAGGGGCATAATGAATGAATTCTTTGCTAACAATTGATAACGAGGGGCATGTTGAATGAATTCTTTGCTAACAATTGATAATGAGGGGCATAATGAATGAATTCTTTGCTAACAATGATAATGCTAATGAATGAATTATTTGCTACCAACCATTCTACGAGTTTCCCTATAGAGTTAAGCCAAGTTTCTCTATCGCTTAACTTATGTTTGTTACATGTGAAAATAATTTAAACAAGGTTATATTGAAGACATGTGTATAAACCCGAACTTTTTATTTAGTTTAATCTAGTACTTCTATCTACTGTTGAACACAAAAGTAAGAAAATCAATATTTGTTTTGTTTAAGGTACTTGGACTGTATAATACAATCAGTGATTTATAGTTTAAATGTACCAAGGAACACCCTAATTTCTTGTTTGTTCCTAAGACGCAAGCTGAGGGATCCAGCAAATTTAGTTCCGAGGTGTAGCCGAGAGAGGAAATCAAAGAGGTTATAATATCTATTTTTTCCAGTGGTACGATTCTGTATGTACCACTGTTTCCTTCTAGAAAGAAGAAAATTATAACAAATGAAACTTTTTTACTAAATTTCATTTATGTTTACAAAATTTTGCTTAATTAAAATCTGTTAATACTTACCCACTACAACAATACTAAATAGGCATGAAAACTACAAAATCTTTATTTAATCAATGCTTTTTGTGCAAATAAATAAAAGATAAAATCAAATCACAGATAAATGAAAAAAGACAAATATTTTTCTAGTTTAGATGTTGTACATCAAATAAAATCACACGCAATCAGTAACAAAGATCATAAAAATTTATTTGTTGAAAATTATTAATAAGAGCTTTGGTATTTTGTAAAACGATAAAAACAATGGTACTCGGACTAGATTTGAACTATGAATGTTTAAAATTTCAGGCAAGTGTCTAACTGTCTACACCAAGGAAATAACTTACTTTCCACTCTATTTTTTATTCCGTCCCTTTATTTTTACAGACAGGTTGTAATAACGTTATTTCCTTTCTCAAAATAAAGGCAGAAATTTTTTCTCCCTTCTAGAAGAAAATATTTTTTTCCTCTGTTATAACCACAATAGAATAAAATATTTGTAGCAAAACATTTTTTACTTAAAATCAACTGACTAAGCCTCACTTTGAGCTCACTAAAGTTTTTAATTTTTTATTTTGAATAACAGAAGATTTAATTTATCATAATTTTAATGCAACCTAATTATGACTGAATCAAATAAATTGAAGTTTCAGTTTGGATGTAAAGAAACCCCTATATTTGTACTTGTTAACTTCAATAATGATTAAAAACGGTAAACATCCGACTCATAATACAATGCTTACAGGTATTTCATGCTTACATTTCAGTCTAACTTGCTACCTTTTTGATTTGTGAGGCAGTATTAATATCTCAGTTAACAATAACTTAGTCGCCATGATTTTGCTTTGAGCTTCATGTTCTTTGCACTATTATATAAATCCATGATTAATTTTAGTAAGAATGTTTTAAGTAAAAAATTTACTATAACATATCATAAAATTTTAAATAAAAACATATTTTAAAATTCACTTTTATAACTAATAATTAATTTATCTTGTTTAATTTATATTTTAATTCATTAACAATAAATCCTAGTAAATTGCATATTTAATTTGTTCATGTTATTTACAAAGTAATAGCTACCTTTAATGCAATGCTGATGATGTCTCTTTCCATTTTTCTGTCTGAAAATAAAGTCATTTAAAATATATTTGTTAATTAATGCTCTATTACCAATTAATTATAATGTAAGTGTAAATATATATAATATATATATATATATATATATATATATATATAATAATATAATATTAATATATATATATATATAATATATATATTGGTTTATCATACTTTTTTATGTGTAATTAATTATATTTTAATGATTCTAATAAAAAAATATTTTATACGTACATTATACATACAAGATGGTCGATACATTTGATGTGGGTTGTGTTTACATATAAGAGAAGAGTTATATTAAAAGAGAGTTTGAATACAATTGTTTTCTCTTGCGTGTTAATAAAATATTGTTTGCTTATTTTTGACTTTAAAATATTTTTTTTAATTTGGTGAGTTGTACTGCTGTACTTATCTGAAAAGGTCCTTAAACAGGTGAGGACAAACAGGTGAGACAAATTTATAGTAATCTTAACAATGTATAACATTGTTTGTTGTTATACCTTAAACTTAACAACATTATAGATCAAATATTGCTATTCTTTGACATATTTTAAAAATAAATATGGATTTTGACGTTTATATTTTTTTGTATAAACAAATTTATTTGTTAATTCCCTAAACTTTAATCAGTATATGCCAAAATTATAAGTTATAAATGCTTTAAAAAGAGGTTTTATAGAAAAATGCAATATATACCGTCTTATTGAAATATAATCAGCATTGCATTCAGGTGTTAACATAAAAGAATAATTTATAATTAATTTGGCAATTCATAGTCATTAATTTTAATTACAATTTTTTAACGTATTTAAGTAACTTTTATAAGATCTATTTTATATAAACAAAAAGTTAATATAAATCATATTATCTTTAAACTTAATATTTTAAAATCATCAGTTATAAAAAGAATGGTAAGAATTTCTAATTAATTCTATTGCCATTAAGTCATAAATAATGAGTCATGAATACTGAAAGGAATTGCACTTAAGAGACTAGATTAATTTTCAAGAACTACATTCTACATGCTAATTTATTTAAAATATTTGAAAAAAAAAACATCTTTTGCTTACAACCATCTGACTAAACCCTCAATTTGAGCTCATCCATATCTTTAATTTTTAATAACAAAACATTTTATATATCATCATTTTAATGGAACTTATTGATGATCTAATAACACCTTTTCTTCCATAACCACAAGAGAATAAAATATTTGTAGCAAAACATCTTTTATTTAAAATCAACTGACTAAACCTCACTTTGAGCTCACTAATATTTATTAATTATTTATAGCAAAGATTTAATTAATGATTTATTAGATTTAATGATGACTGCATCAAAGAAGTTGACGTTTTGGTTCGGATGAAGAGGAAAACTTATGTTTAATACTTGTTAACTTCAAACATCGGATTTAATGTTAACCTAGACAGTGTCATTTTATCTTGAGCTTTACATGATTCGTACAGTTTACAATCTATTCATGTCATACTTAAAAATATATCATAGTTTTAATATTGCAAATTTTAAGTTATAAACAATACAGTATATTTATTGTTTATGCATAGGTGGTCAAATAAGGTTTTTTTCAGTTATTTCACATTTTACAAGCTCTGACACCACCTAGCTACCTAGCCTTTGTACCTCGATTCTTAATAATCTAAAGCTTATCAAAAATCTATAACTGATCATTTTAAAATATTATAACGCATAATTTTTTTTAAATATATTCATCTTTATAAATAATTTTGATTTTATCTATTTAAATTTTGATTAAATCTTACACTATTATTTTTTATATAAAGACATTAAAATATCTACAATAAGTTTATAGACCTAGTTTGTCCAGGTTAAATTTCATAATGTTTTGACATTAATATTTCATTGTTCAGAAATAAGTTTTAAAACATAACAATAATTTACGCTTTTTTCAATTTACAATTTTATTTTCTTATTTTACTAATTTTTGTTTCTAAACGTGAATTAAAATTGACGCAGTTCTATTTGAAGTATAAATTAAATTATTCTTTAAGGTTCAATCATGTATAACATTAAATTGTGTAAACAAGTGACCCATCATAGTGTCCCATAACACAAGGACAATAATTTGTAACAATACAACTATAAATTACAAAATAGTTCTTAATGCACCAAGGGAGTAAAGAATGCTATTACTTCTCTGAGCAGTTGGTTGGTTCCTAAGGCATAAGCCGAGGGAACCAAAGCATGTAACTCCTGAGGTGAAGCCGAGGGAAGTCATTGCAAGGGGAAAACTAGCATTTTACTCCCAAGGTGCAAACACGATTTCATCTCCAGACGTTGACGTCATTTATTTATTGTTATATTCTTATTTTCATAAGTTTTGTTTTATTTTATTTTAACTTTTTTTTGGGTCGGATCCCCTAATAAATTTTGGAGGTGCTGCCCCCCTTTTTTTTTATCTAAAACAGTTTTTGAGCCATAAAAACATTTTTTTGGACGAGTCCCCCTTTTAAATTTTAGGGTTGCTGCCCCAAAAAAACATTTTTTTATAGCTCTAAACAATTTATTTAGACCAGAAACAGATTTTAAGCCCATAATTTTTTATGGCCAGGTCCCCCTTTTTAAATTTGGAGGATACCACACCCCTAAAAAATGGATATAATTAGCTCTAACCCCAAAATAGGAAACACTTTTCATTCCCAAGGGTGAAAAGTGCTTCTTTACTCCCTAAAAAAAACAATAAATTTCACATTATACACTGTCTGGAGATAAAATTTAATTACTAAACAGGTTAAAGTTAAATACATAAACATGTCAATCCCGTAAAAAGATAACGTTAAATTAGTAAAATCAATTACATAATAGCCAAACATTAACATAAGTAATAGCCAAATATGTCAATTACATAGTAACAAAACATAACATATGTAACATACGTAATTATTTCAATTACATTACAAGATGTCAAATAACATAAAAAATATTACGCAATAGCTAAACAATAATTTACATTGACACAATTCTATTACAGTATGTATCACATTACATTTAATAAAATAAAAATAATGATAACATACCCAAATAAAATGTAATTTTTGGTAAACAAGTCTACAACATAAAATCAAAATTGAATGATGTAAAACTGTTAATTTGGTACTTAAGTAACAATATTAAACTTAAACTGACGTTACTAAATAATTATTTTACAACTTGAAGTAACACAACGTTAACTGTTAACAACCTTACATGTCATTTCACAAAAACCTGAAATTATAATCTCATTATCAACTTAATGTATTCGTTATATAACATGATGTATTTAAATATTACGCATAAACGTAAATTTTTATTAGCGAAGGTGAATACATAACTCTGTCCAGAATTTTTGCTCTAAAATACGTATTTTTTTATATTTACATTTATAAAGATTAAAAATTATTTGCAAAAATGTATACGTAATTGAAAATAAATCCGTAAAGTATTTTCGTACTTAAAATGTATTTTTTTAATTGCGTTCTTTTATTTTTTTTCTTTTATTTAAGTTATATCAATGTGTCATTAACATTTAATTTAATAAAATATTTAATAACGTGATTTTATCTTAATATAATATTATTTTATTGTTTAGCTAATATTTTTTTTAATATTATAATCTTTTAAAATTATTTTCGATAAATTCTAGTAGCAGTGGTTAAGCAGTATATTTCTTAAGTTTATTAATTATCAGAACGTGCTGATTAATTTATATTATTTAATTTAAAAAAAATCAAGAAATTTATGGAAGGAGAATTTCTTTTGGAAGGATTAAGAAACAAAACTTATAGATAAAGTTAATGGATAGACAGTGGAGCCACGTATACTTCAAATTGGAGTTTTGGAGAAAAATAATCAACAAATATAAATAAGATGTTCGAGTGTGTTAGCGAGAGTGAAAAGATCACTCTGAATTGATCAGTATCATAGCTTTTACCCCTAACACCAAAGTGATTAGAGTTATGTTGGCGAAATTGTTTAATTCTCCTTTAGATCAGTGAATACATAACCTCACGGTTTCCGGTATAACCTTTTAATAGCAGCGTGCTTGACTTTTGTTTACATTTTAATATATTTAACTTTACTTTTAGAATCTTGTTTATTTTCTGTGTTGATGTTTATCAATTTTGCTGAAGCCAAACCTTTAATACCAGGCTTTTTTTGTATCTCATCGTTTTGTTTTTAGAAAACAGAGGACAACTTCAGAACATGCTGAGTGGCAATACAAAATAAAACAAGTCAGACTTTTTGACATAAAGTTGAAGTATTGACAAAAATGCTTTTAAATGAACTTGTAATTTATTTAGCAGAGTTTTAATCAAATGCTGCTCTGTTTGATGATTGGACTAAAAGTAACCTACAAATACGTATTGTAACATATCGTTTAAGTCGGTGAAAAAAAGGCTGAAATAAACAAAAACGGTAAAGCTAACAAAATGTCGGTAGACCTGAGTCAAGTGACACAACTTTTTTCAGTCTGCTTGATCAATAAAGCCACCTATATTGAGACACACCCACCAACAAGCTCCGCCTACTGACAGTGATCAACAAGTCAGAAAATTACCTTTATATCAGATCTGCTCATTCTCGCAAACGTACTCTTATTTAGGACATGTTTATAAAACAAGAGGGGCCAGCCTTATAATCAACCAGTGCTGCCAACATAGTGTTATTAATGCACATGCCTCTTAAAGTGAAACATCAATGGGCCGCGGTATCCTTTGAAACTTTTTAGGTATAATGGACCCACATGAGGGGTCTAAGTGCCTTGGATATATTTCCACCGGAAAATTAAAACCCTTTGAAACAATGTTATGTCCTTCAGTGATTCTAAAATCACTATGTAACTCGTTTCATAAATAAACAACGCAATTATCTTTTAATAATCAAATAAATGCATAAAAATAATACAAATAATCAAAATTGAGCTTTAGAAATTGAAAATATAAACGTAAAACTTATATTTTAATTTTTAAAAGAAGTATCTTTAAAAATGATCGATTGCATTTAACCTGAATATTGGTATAGTATATCCATTTTTTATTTTAACAAGCTGACAAATATGGAACCGGGCATCCTTATCTTATTAATCAAACATCATAAAACCACGTTCCACATTACAGTAAGCTTAAATTTCAGCACAATCTTTAGGTGCTGAAATGTGAATATTTGATTAAAAAAAAGTTCGTGACATCATTATTTTCTTATTGCAATGCTCATTATATGAGATAAGGAAAAATAAATAAGAAAATAACTCAAAAGAACGAGGAGCTCAAATATTCGGTTTAGTCAACTTGTTTTTTTGAAATGCATTAAATTCTGACAGGTGCTGAAATCTGGTGTATAAATTCCTAATATGTTTATAGTTGTCCATAGTTTACATGATATTTGTTAAAATTAAAAAAATGCAAAAATTCATTCTTATTAGACACTTCTCTATTGTTTAAGAAATATTTTCTTTAAAATAATTTGTTCAATCTTAACCACGCTACCTTAGTGTTGGTCATGGAGGATTTTTATCTTTTATTGCTTGCATTAATCTTTTCTTTAATTCGTTTTCTGGTATTTGACAAAGGTTAACTAGTTCGTCTTTCGATAATCGGTCAAGAGGTGACCTTTCACCATCGTTTTTATCCGAGCTTGAATCACCGCTTGATTCGAATCTGCGCGAGAAGTGGAGTTGATCTGGTTTAGTTCTTTTAGGTATGGCTGAAATAACTTTGGGTTTGGCTGGGAATTGTTCTTGCATTTGGTTGATTTGCTCTAATAAGGTGGGCACTGTGTTTTGTCGAGGTGGGCGTTCAGGTGTATCCAGGGAAGAAGCTTTATGAGCACGTGGCCTATCTCGGTGGCGTTCACGCTCACTTCGTTCGCTGGAGTCGTAACTCAGAGTAGCAGCAATACGAGGTCGTTCGTGAACAAGTGCTTTGTCTTCGATTTTTCTATCTTCTGAACCATGACGACCTAATCCTAACTCTCTCCTTTCTTCAACATACCTACATAAAAAACATCATCAGCAAACTTGTATAGCAATTACAATATTGCTAGCAACCATCACTTTGGTTTCCGATAATTTACTATGGTTTTTTTAACTTTTGGTCACTTATAGTGGTCGTATTGACTTTGGGACTGTTTTCATTCAGCTCTCCAAACTATATAAATAAGGAGCTTTTTCAAGACAAAAAATAATAATCTTGAATTATGCCAATTTTTTGAAAAATTTTCTGATGTCAAACCAGGTTCATGACTTTAAAACAACCTGGTTTTCAATAGGGTTCGTCTTCCTCCCTAAGGTTGATTAAAAAATATTTATCCTTCAGAAAATCAGCGTGTTTGCAAGAAATGGGCTAGAAATAAATACAAACATACACACACACACACACACACACACACACACACAACACACACCCACACACATATAATATATATATATATATATTATAAATATATATATATATAATATAAATATATATATTATATAATATATATATATATATAAATAAAAGCTTCCTGAGAAAATGGTTTGTGGACAGAATCTTTGAAATGGATTTTGGTCATGGCCTGAGGTTCGACACCTATCCCACTAGCTAATTTGTAAGTGGGATAGGTTTCTTTGGGAATTCCCCCAAAGAAAATTTGCTAAATTGAGTTATTTATCATTGAAAAAGTGGAAAAAGATGTATTTGTAAAGTACAAGAATACGAGGTCTTCACCCAGTCTAATATTTAATTTTTATTATTCTAATATTTGGGGTGCAGAGAAAAGCGTTAAGAGCAATATTCAACATGGATATAGAGGAAAACCAGACCTTACTTCAAGGAATACGGAATACTGACTCTACATTGTACAGTGCATCTTACACATTAGAAATAATTTAGAAGAGTATTTTGTAAGATTAGATGTTCACACACATGATACTAGAAACAAAGAGAAACTAAATGCTAAATTTTGTAGAGTGTCAAAATAAATGGTCTATTAAATGGATAAATGCTTTTACAAAATGAAAAACAACCTTATTATTAAAGGAAAAAGTATGCTACTCCTTCCAGGAGTTTTTAGAGTTAAAATTTAAATATAGTTTTTTTTCTTTGATGATTGTTATTTACAATAAAAATTTCTATCTATCTATCTACTTACCTTCTTCGATTATCTTCCGTTGCTCGTCTCTCTTGTCATCCCGTTGTCTAAATGTGCTTAACGCTAACTCTGGCTGATCGTTATACCTTGTCATCCTGTCTTTGAACATATTACTACTTTGAACATCCATATAACTGAACTTCTTGGCTGGATCGTTGAACTTTTTGGCCGGAAGGGTGGCTGAGGATCCGGGCGGTTCTATACTTATAGCTGGTGGATGAAAGCGGGAGTCACGACTATCAATCGTCATCCTAGAGCGTGTATCGTCCAATTCGTTACATGAATTACGATGGCTTATGTCCGAAGCACAGTTATCTATACTGAGAAGATTTGAAGCACGACGAGAATTAATATCGGGTGGACTTAAATTCGTATCTCTACTTAATCTGAAAAAAAGATATTAATGAACAGAGTAGTAGTAAGAATTAATTGGGAGTTTTCTGGCTTCATGCCTTAAACGAATCTTAATTCTCTGGGAGCTCAAATCTAGTGATAGTGATAGTAATTAGGGAGAGGTGATAGAGATGGTAATTAGAGAGAGGTGATAGTAATTAGGGAGAAGTTGATAGTAATTAGGAAAATATGCTCGTAATTAGTAAGATATGATAGTAATTAGGGAGTGGTGATAATGATAGTAATTAGGGAGAGGTGATATCAATTAGGAAGGCATGATAGTAATTAGGGAGTGGTGATAATGATAGTCATTAGGGAGTGGTGATAATGATAGTAATTAGGGAGAGGTGATAGTGATAGTAATTAGGGAGAGGAGATAAATCTCCTAGCATGTAGGCCGTGTTGTTGCTAAAATCTGTTACGATTAATCTCCACGAACACCTGAATGGTTTGAAATTCCAAAATATGGCAAAGCTATACAACTCGTTCACTCTGCTGGCACGCTGGCTTGAAAGAGAAGCTGATTGCCTCTCAATTTAAGTAAAGCTCTTTAGTATTGCCAACCTAGCAACTTCACTTTGAAACGCCAATTACATGACTTGGCAGGACAGAAAAGTTGATTTCACTCCTTTTTTGGACCGAAAACTTGGCAGGGAGTTTTTAAAAATTGCAAGTGTTTTTTGGTAAGATTAGAGAGGACACTTATAAAATTAAGGAAGGTTACTATAATCTTAGTATAGTACCCCCTAGGAGGCAGGAGTGTGAACCCATCAAATCGATTTGATAACAAGGTCATTTTTATGAAATGTTGATCCTGGTCAGGAGGTGGAGTTTGTTGGTTGGCGTATCTTAATATCAAGGCGGCTTTGTTAATCAAAAAGGTGGGTTACTAGACTAAGGTCTACCAACATTTTGGTCAGTTTTGTCATTTTTTGTTTCTTTTGGCATCTTTTTTTCACCAACTTGAATGAAAATGTATTTACTTTAACGTGATAATAAATTGCTGTTAGTAACTTTCTGTCGAATCATCGGGTATAGCGGGGTTTGATTAAAATGCTGCTTAAAAAATTTACAAGTTTATTAACAAGAATGTCTGTCGAAAAGTCTGACAACAATTTTTTACTTTGTATTGTCTTTCTGTACATTCTGAAGTAGGCTTTTGTATTCTTAAAATGATATAATGAGACTAGATAGAATAAAGCTTAAAGTTGTAAATTTGTTGCTCCAGAACAATTAAAATTTTAAAAATAAAGATGTAAACAAAATTTAAGTTCATTGTTGTTAAAAGGTTATACTGGAAATCGTGATCTTCACAAACTTAACTCTGGTCACTTGGGTGGTGGGGGTTAAATCGTTGCCATGACACTGACCAATCAGATCACTCTCGCAAACACACCCTTAGAAAACTTGTTACCTTCTGCCAATAGCCTGTGATCCAAAAGTATCGAACAATCTGCTGCCACCGAAACTATTCTCGGAACTCATTCTTCTTAGACCAAGACTCAGGTTTCCTTGAGATTTAGATCTAAATACATCTTTACTTAATCTTCTAGCAAGCTCTAACCTGAAACAAAACATAAGCTAAGATAACGTGGGGATATGATGTCACAAATGGCAATTGGAGCAAAAATCTTCAATAACATTTTAACACCATCAAACTTGATTGATGATGCAAAAGGACAATGTCACAAATGTTCATTAGATGAAATTACACAATTATACAATGGCAATATGTATAAATAAAATACTGGTAAAATAAATAAATAAAATAGTACAATAAATGAATAATTAGAATAATATAAATAAATAAAATTCTATAAATGATTAATATAACAACGCCTCTTTGTGGCTCAAGACTAATGTCGTATAGCAAAGAGTACGTTTTCTAACTTTATAATAAACTTCATAATAAATAATTACTAATAACTTCAAATACAGAAATAAAAAAAATAAATAAATAAACATATATCTATCTTAAACTATCTAACTATAAGTATTATCTATATGAAATATTATGCGATATATCTTTATATACAGAAATCATTCATTCATTTTTGTTTTCTTTTATTTGAAATTATTGCTAATAAGTACAATTTTATTTTCTATGTATTATATTAAGAAGTTTTGATATTATATATAATTTATATTACTCAATAAAGAAAATATTTATAAAAAAAAAATTAAACTTTAACTTTAAACTTCCACAGAACCCTTCTGATAGCAAATAAGTTTACATTTTATTCGATTTATTTAATACATTTAATCAGGTGAACAGTAGTGGCTAAATTATCCACGTGCTAGAATTTAGATTTTTGTATTTAATGCAGCCTAAAACAATTTAAAAAAAGGGTTTTGACATTTTTTAAATTACCTGGATTATATTGATTAAATAATTGAATGAAATTTAAACTTACCAGCCACCAGTAGCGTCATGTTGAAATTTAATAACTTTTTTAACCATTAGTTTCTAACTTTTTGTAATGTAGAACATGACAATGGGAAAACATAAGTAATGAAAAGAAAAATAATTTTATTATTACAATATATGCAGCTGTTATAACCAATAGTTGCCATGGTTAAAATAAATTTAATGTTAAAACATTTTTGCAGAGTTGTCGGAGTTAGTTCATGAGTAGACCACACAGGTCCGCTGCAACACTGATTTCTAGCAGCTTGCGATAATCGAATCCCTTATTTCGAAAAATAAAATTATTTATTTATTTTAACAAATTACAATAAGCGGCCGTTATTTACAGCTCCACATATAAAAGAGTTAGGTAACTCTTAGATTTATCTAACTTATAATTCGCCCAATTATAAAGTGATAAAACAAAAAATTCCTTATTTAAGTTGTTTCTATAATTAATGTTATATTAGATACCTTGCTGGTAACCTAGACATCCGTCTTTCTTGAGAGGGGCTAAGAATATCTCTGGGACTTCTTATCCTCGGTAATTTTCCAGCTCTTGGACTGGGCCTCAGAATATCACTTCTAGTCAGAGTAGCCTGCTTCTCTTCCTGTTGGACTCTGTACAAGGAAAAATAAATTTAATAACTAAATGTAATTGGAGATATCATCTGATTTATACAAATAAAACAAATAAAAGGTTTGAGAATCTGAAAATTTTACTTAAATATTAAGCTAACAAAAAAGCAAAGAGTGCAGTCTTTGTTTCAGCAAGTTATGATTTCAGTCAGGCAATTTAAAAACACATGGACATGAGCTCAAGTTAGGTTTAGTCAGTTGTTTTTATTGGTTTTAAAGATAGTTTAAGTTATTTAAAATTCAAACTAAACATTAATCTGTTGACAACCTGTCAAAATTGACAAAGAAGAATTCTATCGGTCCAGTTTAGCTCTGCTAAATACACCAATAAGATTGCTTCCCTAACTAATTTTTGACGGAATGATAACTTATCAAATCAAAATATATTTTGCCAAAGAGACTAATACTTAAAGATAGAATACAATGGCTTTTATAATTTCCTGGTTAGCTTAGAGACCATAACTGTACATTGGTGATGTAATTTTTTTAATTTTTCGTAATAATTACAATTTTCCAAAAATATTACACCAGTTTTTGACTATTTTGTCTTAAATTAGGAAAAATGAATTTAAAATAATTTTTAAATATTATCTATTGCATATATTCTTTAAGTATCTGTGTGGTATAAAGTGATTTAATATGCGGTCACTAAGAAATGCCAACCATTTGAAGGATATCCCTCTGATAGGGGTTGCAAAGGGGTGGGGAGTCTATAGTTTCCCTCCAGGGATACTACAGACTTACTCTAGTAGAAGTAAGTCCCGTTATAGCACCTAATGGAAACTGTCTTACTTCTAGATCTCAAGGGAACTCAACAGCTCTTATTACTCCCTGGTTAGTTTGGTACCATAACTGTACATTGGTGCCTTCATTTTTTGATTTTTCCTAATAATTACAATTTTATGTAAAAATTACATTATTTTTACACTATTTTGTCTTAGATTAAGTAAAATGAATTTAAAATAAGTTGTAATTATTATCTATCGCATATATTCTTTAATAATCTGAGTTGTTAAAGTGATTTAGAGTGAAGTCACTGAAAAATGCCCCCCACCCCCAATTGTAGGGTGCATTATAAATGATAATAAGGTTTATAGTTGGATGAGGAGCCTATAGTTTTCCTCTAGGGAGACTCCAGTATGTGTAAGTACAGTTTAGGCACCTAATGGAAACAGTCACACTTTTAGACCCCTTAAGACTTTGTTATTTAACTTATTTATATTTAATTATTTAACTTAAGCCCTTCCTCTAAGTATAAGTCTCTTTGGTTTTTGTAAACACATTTCCAGAAGTTTTGCTAAGTACATCAATCGCGATGTGATGACTCTTAGAAACCTTTTATTTATTTATCGAAGTACAAAACAAAAAAAAAAACTAGAATTATCTACTAAAATGTGTATGATTAGATCGGACAGAAGTTATGAAATTATTCAGACTATTACCTCTTTTACTGACTATCTGACAAAAGTAATGCCAATCAATCTAATCAAACATACTAAACATAAACTACTTTGTAACAATCACCTGAGTGCTGGCTAGTTAAATTAAAAAGTGAATAAAGAAACATTTTGTAAAAACATATACAAAAAATTATAACTACAAAGTAAAACGTACGGATAATGATTACCAAGTACTTATATTGGGGGGAACATATCAGATATGCCGCAATTCTTAAAAATTCAAAAGTGGTCTCTACTCCCATAAGTTGACTTCTGCGTGTACAAATTTATGAATATTGATTTTCGTTAATTATTGCCTTAATATAGAATTTTGTTACAACTTTTAGTCAAAGGAAGAATCAGCTACCATCGATATTTGCTGTTGTCAACAGCAAATATCGAAGGTAGCTGATTTTTAAACTTTCAGTACATATAACCTCTTTAATTTTATGTTTTAGTAACTTTAAAGATGAAATATGGGTTTTACTGTGACACGGACAGTTTTTATTGTAAGACATTCGATAAACAAGAATTTTAAAAGAAATTGAATAGACAGGAAGTTTTAAGAACTATATTATAATTATGGACATTTTATACATCACTAATATAGGATTATACTAAGTCAGGTAAAATGTTTAAAGGATTGCAATGGTATGGCATCTGAAATATTCTATTCACTATACTTACAAATTTATTTCTTTAAGAGTAGATTCTAGGGAGCTACTCTAGGCGGAAAACATCCTAAAAATTATCTAACATTATGAAAAAGATCATTTATATTTATTTTGTTACCCATACGGTTTACTTGAATTTGGACAATCACAGTAAAAAAATTAAGAAAAACACACAAACAAGAAATTATTTATTTTATACATTAAATTTATGTTGTGTATTGTTTATATTATGATTTAGTTATTTATGTTCATAGAGAGATCAAATTTGCAATTTGCTTAAAAAATAATAAAAAGGCAAGTGAATTCGTTGAAACGTTTGTCAAATTTGGTTAAATAAAAACTTAATTGTTGAAATTTTTATATTATTTGTTTAAATACAATTTATGCATATAAAACACATAGCTGAAAAAGCAAGTGTGATATTTTTGCCACTACAATGCTTGCTATCCTATTATAGGAGTTAATAAAAGGTGAAAATAAAGTTAAAGAAAAACCTTATTAAAGAAAATAAGGTTAGGAAAGGAGCTCAAATGTAAGGTTTAGTCAACTAGTTTCATTGAAATATATGAAATACTAAATAAATGGTGAATCTATTTAGAACTAATTAAATACATTTTACTCCATTACAAGTTATAAAGACAGATCAGGTAATGCTGATTTTAAGCATTTATCATCAGTTCTTTATTTTGTTTGATATTATTTTTACATGTTATAAACACTTATGTTCAACCATGATAAGCGTTACAGCCTATATAAAAAATTCTTCATCTAATGCTATGTTAGAAATGAAAACCTAAGAGAAAATAATTTTCAGCATACCTTTCGAGCACTTATTTGATTTCTCTAGTATATTTAATGTGGTAAAATTTATTTTGTTAATTATCAACAAAAATAAATAAGTATTTTAAAAACTATTATTTAACAATTATTTATATTTATATTTTTTAAATAATTAAAAGGATGCATCAGAGCTCAATAATCTTAGAATAATACTAATATAGAAGGAGCGTAGGACTGTAAACACAATAGAATTCCACTGATAACATGAAAGCTGGTTTACTGGTGGTCTTAAGTAGGGGTACCACCCTAACAACAAACTCAGCCATAGCCTTAGAATAATACTCTTATAGAAGGAGCATAGTCCTGTAAACACAATGTAAACTAATATTTTTGGAGGGGATAAAGCAGTGATGCAACCTAAATAAATTAACATTAGAATATTATTTAAATAAAATTATGAAACAATAAAAAAAATCAAATTCATGTCACAACCAAACATCTAACGTTTAAATTCATTATAAAATTATAAATGCATTAAAACTATAAATTCAGATTATTTAGTTAGCCCATGATTCGTCAGCATAATGAATCAATTATTTCACAAAGCAGTATAAGATATTTTTTTTATAAATTAAATAAATTATTTGTTTTAAATAGTAAAAACAATAATTTGTGAAAAAATTTAAAATTGAAGAAAATAAAGAATAAAATTTAAAAAAGAATATACACATTTCTATAAATTGTTTACTTCAATAATAAAAGATTAACATAAAGTTAAAAAGGTCAAAAAGAACGTAAATAAATAAATTAATAAACGTAAATAAATTGTATCCATAACGATAAGATAGTGAACAAATAGTTAAAAGATAGATAATATTTAAACAGTTAAATACAAAGAAATATAAAAATACACCCAGACAAACTTGCAATTATTATTTTTTTTTATTTATTTTTTTCCATTGCCTACCATTGTAGGTACACAGGAAAAGTAGTGTGTTCATCCTAAAAATTTAGCACTAAGATTTTATTACAATCATCTGTTTCAAGAACTTTAAGGTGTTTTATGACACTATTTGTCAGTCTGTTCCATGTAAAACTCTAGCTGTGTTCAAGCTAGAGAAATAGAAGTTGGTACATGGACTTACTTACTTGGATCAAGGACTTGTTTAAGTTAATAATTAGATCATATTTTTTATTAACAAGTTCACTACATTTCGTTTTAAACAAGGAGACTTATACTAGAGGGAGGATTCAAGGGTTCTTATCATTGCCTGGGTAGCTTGGTAGCATAACTAACTATACATTAAGATTTAGGTCTTCCGGTTGTGAACCAATGTAGATGAAGAGCCTCATGTAGCGTTATGCCTTCCACAATAACGTTTCATAGATGAAAACAAGATGCTCTACAAAACTGGAACTGGTATATGATGAATCCTTCGTTTCACTTCCTCTGTGGGAGGCATCTTTAGGGATGTAGGACATCATGGATGAAAACACAATGCTCTACAAAACTGGAACTTGTATATGATGAATCCTTCGTTTCACTTCCTCTGTGGGAGGCATCTTTAGGGATGTAGGACATCATGGATGAAAACACAATGCTCTACAAAACTGGAACTGGTATATAATGAATCCTCGTTTCACTTCCTCTGTCATCTTTAGGATGTAGGACATCATGGATGAAAACACAATGCTCTACAAAACTGGAACTGGTATATAATGAATCCTCGGTTTCACTTCCACTGTGGGAGACATCTTTAGGGATGTAGGACATCATAGATGAAAACACAATGCTCTACAAAAACTGGAACTGGTATGATGTATCTTTAGTTTCTACGAAACTGAACAGTTCAGTTTTGTAGAGCATTGTGTTTTCACCATGGTATCCTACATCCCTGAAGATGCCTCCCACTGTGGAAGTGAAACACAGCAATCTTAATCTACATTGACAGGGTCACCACCAGAAGACTTAAATCTTAAACAACTGCGGAAGCTTACGCAGTTTATTATAACTGTAAATTGGTGATGTAATTTTTTTATTTTTATAATCAATAATTATAATTTCAGAAAAAAAAATCTGAAGGCGTGTAACAGTTTAAATTTAATAACTTGTATCTTTTAAGGACTAGCAAAGCAAGTACGAAGTAGTGAGGATGAGGGCATCCAATCTGATGTAGTAAGAAAAAGTTCCGACATACCAAAAACCCAATTTTTTTATTATTAATTTTTATACAAAAAGTAATTATTTATTTATATGTATCCAGATTATTTCCGAAACACCAGATTTAAGAAGCTTCCTTCTCTTTGATTTTTTTCTTGCTAGGACTATTTTTGTCATACGGAAACAAAGTTGCATCCAATCATAGAATTCAAATGCGAATTGCTGATATCAGAAATAATGGATAAAACATCAAATTATATTTTTGTGAAGTGTTCAAAGGAACTTTAAATGACTGTCAAATAGTAAATTTCTATGTTACAAGATTAAAAGAAGGTTAATTGTTTAGATCCAAGATAGATCTATGAAAAAAGTTTGTTTCAATATTTTGAATAACCTCTTAAATCTTCTGAGTATATTAAAGATTATTTTTAAAGTGTGCTTCCGAGAGTGAACCGATCAGTGTCATGGCAGCCACTTTTCCCCCACATACCTAAGTGTCCAAGGTTCTGCTGACTCTTTTAGATCTCTTTCTACAGTCTATCGTTTAGTTTAAAAATCTTGAGAGGTCAGTTTAGACACCACTGATTCTTAAGAAAAAAATCCCTGCAAGAAGGAAGCGGGAAAAAACTATGTATACAAATCAGGTTATTTTACCCGTATTTTTTTTTGGCGATGTTTTTTTACATTTATTTTGTGTAGGTTTATTTTAAAATATCATTTTTAAGATTAATTTGTAAACAATAAAGTAATGTAAACAAAACGATGTAAACAAAAGAAGATCCACAAACAAAGTAAACGATTGCCAGGAAGAAGGTTTTTTCCCTACAGTGGTTATTGTGGTAGGGATTTTTTTTCTCTTTTAAAGTAAAGGGTTGGCAGCGGCTTCTCTGATTGGTCAATCCTCAAAATACTTATGACCTTGGGGATTTTTAAATGATGAAATGATTAAAAAAAAATTTATTGTTACCATTTATATTACTCCGTGCTAACACATCCTATAATTTTACTAAATTGTAAGAATAATGCTCAAATTAATTAGTATAGGTATTATCTGTTAAACAATGTTTGAATTTTAATCTATTGTTATTATAAGGCAGGTAGGAAAGAACAAAAGTATTTTTTCCTTAAAAAAATAACTTTTGACTACCCCCCTTTTGTTTTTTTTTGTATGATCTTAATTTTATCTCCTTAAATAATATTATTTAAGTTAAGTTGGTTTTTTTAAAATTATTTTATATGTATGTTTAAAAAAAAAACAATAAAGCATTCTTATTCTTAAACTAAACAATATACTGTAGGTCAGTGAATGGATTCCTAGAGTACTATCTATTATTGTGAACCATTTGTATACTTTAAAAACAAATAAATTTATTATTATTATTATTAGGTCAGTGGATGGATTCAAACCTCACGAAATCTGGAGTAAAACCATTAAATTTTTATGAACAGCATTGCTCGACTTCTGCTTACATTTTGCTATTATCACTTTTAAAATGTTCAGATTTATGAACAATGTGCTTGACTTTTGTGTAAATTTTACTATACTCACTTTTAAATGTTAATTTAACATTTAAACACATGGGAGGGGGGGTAAACACCCAAAAAAGTGTCGTCACAGTTTTTAAGGAAAATAGATGGGCATGAGACACCTTGTCCTATATAGAGTTTAAAAGTATTGGAGAAGCAATAAAGTTTGTGTTTTTTTACTTTAAGGTCTAACACGCTTAATGTCAAAATTATTTAATTCTAATATTTTTAACATGAATTTCATTCGTGATTCAAAGTCTGTAGCAGTGCCACCGTCGCTAATAAGAAATTGATAACGGAAGGGTGATCATTGTTAAAGTCCTTATGGGAGTTTTTTGGTTTTTCTTATTTGTGACGATTATTTCTTTAATTTTTTTTATCAAAGTGCTTTAATTTAATTAATTTTAGGGCGTATGAACTCAGTAGAATCACTATTTCGTTGAAAAATAGCGTTTTAATGGGTTGTCACAAGTATTTAAATTGAGTGATAAGATGGTAACATTTACAATATAGTGTTTTATTTTAGTTATTGTTAATTAATGTTACTTTTAAATAATTTTAGTTTACACAAACACACAAAATTACCTTTTAATTGCATTAAATTAGTTGTTACAGGTATTTAATTAAACTGATAACAAGCCGATTTTCACCGTAATGGTGTTTCAATTTATCAATCAATTTTATTTACACACTAAAATAATAAATAACTCAATAAATTCACATTTTTGTAAAATGTTTGTTTAAATCATCCGTTTAGGTTTTATTATTTCTGGGTTAAATCGGACAAATCCAAGTCTGTAGTGATAAGAGCCTGATTCTATATTTAAAATCCTGGAATAATCAAAGTATTTATCTATGAAATATTGGCCATTTTTTTAGCACCGATGGTCGTTCTATTAATTTTTACCTCATTTATCACATATTAACAAGCAATAAAGGTATAAAAGAAGAATTTTCAATGGCTCCCATGCAAATCCTATGATAAAAAAAAATTTGATCACCCTTTCGTTTTCCCGCCATTGGTATTGCCAACCTTACAACTATCTCTTTGAATTGCAAATAACATGATAATCTTAAACAAAGTAAAAATAACAATAAGTATGTACAATTAACTACTACGTAATAATAAAGCAATCAAATTTCACTCGACATGTTTATAACCTGGCGATAGGAAGGATGTAGTAGAGCTACGAGTGCAAGAGGGAGTAGTGGTGGGGTTGGCAACACTTCTTACACATTGGGAAGGACAGATACGTTCTTTCACCTTTAAAAAAGTTCCTTGCTTTGGAACAACTTTGAGCCTTAAATCTCCCTCCGAAACTTTCCCCTCTCTTTAAAATCACTACTATCTAACATAGTGAACACTTCATTTTAAAATTATAGGTCAAGTCAGCATCCAAGAGCCGGACCTGAAAAATGTGACTCATTTTGTACTACTTAAAACCAAATTTTTCTTAAAATATACTATAAATTATGAAGAAAAACATAGTCTGCCAATCCAGAATGGAGCCCTTCATATAATTGAGCATGCTCAAAATTTAAAAAAAAAATCTCACATATTTCAGTTTTTTTTAAATAAGTGGTTTCCTGTAGATCATGTGCAAAACCGCGAAAAATTTTTTTTTTAAAGGTGATAAAATGTGCAATAAAACGAGTGTTTAATCATCAAAATCGGATAACTACAACCAAAGTTATGGCTCTTTCAAAAATTGGTTAATTTAAAATTAAAAAAAAATATTGACTTTTTGTGAATTTTTTTGGCCATTTAACAAATGTCATAACTTTGGTTGTAGATATTCGATTTTGACAAAAAACACTCGTTATAGATGAAAATTTTTCAGCTTGCAGCATGAACACGACCGACAGGGAACCACTTGTTACAAGAAAACTGGAATTTGTGCTATTTTCTAATATTTTGAGCGAGTAAATTTATATGAAGGGCTCCACTCTAGATAGGCGGACTATGCTTTTCCTTTATAATTTGAGGTATATTTTCAAACAAATTTGGTTTAAAGTAGTACAAAATGAGTCCATTTTTGAGTCCATTTTTTAGGCCTGGCTTTTGGACTATAAAATTTTCTAATACTATGTTTATTATTTACTATTATTTATTATTTACTAAGTTTATTTTTATTATTCGTCAATTAATATGTTACATAATGGAATATCACGTCCTATTGACGTCCTTTTGATCAGAATGATTTGACAAGTTCACTCTCGCAAACGTACCCTTAGTTTTATAAATTTATTTTAAAATAAATTATATGTAACTATTATAATAAGAATAAAACACACTGATTAATATAATAAGTAGATAAAAGTTGATAAAGTTCAAAAACACAGACCAAAACTCAAAGTTTTAAAATAATACTTTTGTAGAAGGAGCATAGGACCGTAACCACAATAGAATTCCACTGATAACATGATAGCCAGTTTACTGGTGGTCTTAAGTAGGGGTACCACCCTAACAACAAAAAATTATTTCATATACAGGGTGTTTCATATAAAGTGTCCACCAGAAAAGGAGGTGATAGTACACCTCAAAACGAACAAAAATGGCCTATAATATAAACCCTGATCTTCAACCGTTTTCCCACAAGGTCAAATTTAATATTGTAAAAAATATTTGAACTTACATCATAAAATTGTTAATAGGATTTAACTGTTCAAGCTAGAAAAGGCGAAATTGATCTCAATAGAAAGCTGAGTAAATTTCCTAAAAGACAAACTACTAACTATGTCAAATATTTTAAAACTACTGCCCAAAATTTTGCATGAAACATGATTTTTTGAAAAAAATGAATTTTATAGAATTTTTATGGTAGGGCATTAGAGGAAGTAAGGGATGAGCAAAAGTTCAGCCAAGAACGGGAAAACTTCTCTTATGATTGCCCTTTAAGAAAATCTAAATATTTTTGTACATTCAATAGTCAAAAATGTAAGCTATTGTTGCTAGAAGTTGCAAAAACTGATCATTTTTTCGTATAAAAGAGAAAATAATGTGTTATTTTAACAAAATATTTTATTTTCTAAAGTAATTTAATAAAACGATTTTTAGACTCTAGAAGGTAAAATAAACCTATTTTTTCTTACACATTTTTCTCTAAAGCCACTCTTTTCTCTTGCTTTAGAGCTTTTTAATTATTTTATGTACCATGTAATTAACATTGTAGACATATGCAAAAATGTCAAAAAATATCAGTTTTTTCAACTTCTAGGAAGAAAGGCTTAAAATTTTGAATGTATAAAATTATTTAACTTTTCTTAAAGGGCAGTCATAAAAGAAGTTTTTTCCGTTCTTGGCTGAACTTTTGCTCATCTCTTACTTCCTCTAATGCCCTACTACAAAAATTCCATAAAATTCATTTTTTTAAAAAAAATCATGTTTCATGCAAAATTTTGGGCAGTAGTTCCAAAATATTTGACATAGTTAGTAGTTTGTCTTTTAGGAAATTTACTCAGAATTCTAATGATACCAATTTTGCCTTTCTAGCTTGAATAGTTAAATCTCTATTAACAATTTTATGATGTGAGGTCAAATATTTTTTTGAAATATTAAATTTGACCTTGTGGGAAAACGGTTGGAGATCGGGGTTTATATTATAGGACTTTTTTGTTCCTTGTGAGGAGTACTATCACCTCCTTTTCTGGTGGACACTTTATATGAAACACCCTGTATATATATACAGTCGGACCTCTATATAACAAACCTAAAGGTTCAAGTGAAAAAATTTGTTATATAGAAATTTCGTTGTATAGAAATTGAAAAAATAAATAACTCTACTATTTTATGATATTTTAATGGATATATAGGATGAATACTAAACTCGCAGTTGCATATTCAGCAGCTTTTTCTTTTATTAGCGGTCCTGTCACAGGCATATTTTTGTCCCTTAACATTGTCACCCACTGTCAAATTGCGTCATCAATGTCTTCATACTTCTTGCATAATCGAGAACTTTTTTTTAAATCGCCACTCGTTTCGTATAACCTAAGTATAGATTCCCGATTTTTTAAAATTGTTGATATAGAACTAGGAGCGGTTTTATACTTCAGAGACAAGTCTTTGTTTTTGACTCCATCGTCAGAATCTTTTAATAAATTGATTTTTTCAGAAAGGTACAGCGATTTCCGTTTTGACATTTTAATAAACTCGATTTACAAACAAATAAAAAGTTTCACAAACGAACTGGTCAGACCGAATACCAAATTAAAACTGAAAGATTTTTAGTTCTATGCTGTGTTAATCCTAATTTCATAGAAAATTGTAAAGAAAGAGTTCGCAAAATTAAATAAGGCAGAGCGAGAATCAATAAATAATTGTTCTAGGAAAATACAGAAAAACAGAAGTGCCGTTTTGGTCAATTCCCCTTGAAAGTTTGCGGGTCTTGTCTTTATCTTTATTTCTGGCAAATTTTGTTCGTTATAAAGAAATTTTTTTCGTTAAACAGAAACACTTTAAAACACAAAATTCAAGGGAACGTAAAAAAATTCGTTACATAGAGACTTTTGTTGTATAGAAGTTCGTTATATGGAGGTCCGACTGTATTTTATATTATATTTATTTATATGTATTATTATTAATTTATTTATATTAAATTTTATACATTTGTTATATTTATATTGTTTTATATATATTTTATATATATTTCTTTACGACCAACTCATCAGGTGTCTCCAGCACAATAATATTGTGTCATGTTATTCATACAACACAATATTATTGTATCAACTATTCATGTTGACACAATATTATTGTATCAACTATTCATGTTGACACAATATTATTGTATCAACTATCATGTTGACACAATATTATTGTATCAACATTCAATATTATTGTATCAACTATTCCATATCTATTCATGGTTGACACAATATTATTGTATCAACTCATGTTGACACAATGGTATATGATAATTCAAGAGCAATGGTATATGATAATCTACATTTATTTGACGAAGACTACTTTCAAACATATTTTTAATCAAAAACTTTAAAATACTTAAAAAAATTATAACAAATTAATATTTATATTAGTATTTTATGAATAATCGAGCATTAAATGATAATTTAGTGACCAGAAGTATAGCCAACTTTGTTATAAGAAAATTGTATATTGTTAGGTTAGCAGTATTCAAAGAGAATAAAACTATTAGAGGGAGGATACAACAGCTCTTATCATTCCTTGGGTAGCTAGGTGCCCTAACGGTAAATTGGTGACGTCATAGTTTTAGTCTCTTTGGGTGTATAAATATGTGCTCCGATAGAAGTTGAAGGGGAGTGGGGAGTAGTTCGTCTCTCTCTAGGGAGACTATAGTGGGGGTAAGTACAGTTACGACACCTATGGAAACTGTCTCACTTCCAGACCCCTTATCACTGTGTTAAAATCGGGTTCTGTACTCCCTCTAATAATATTAGTCTCTTTGCTTGGGAGACTATAGTAGGGGTAAGTACAGTTACGGCACCTATGGAAACTGTCTCACTTCCAGACCCCTTATCACTGTGTTAATCGAGTTCTGTACTCCCTCTAATAGTATTAGTCTCTTTGCTTGGGAGACTATAGTAGGGGTAAGTACAGTTACGGCACCTATGGAAACTGTCTCACTTCCAGACCCCTTATCACTGTGTTAATCGAGTTCTGTTCTCCCTCTAATAGTTTTAGTCTCTTTGCTTGGGAGACTATAGTAGGGGTAAGTACAGTTACGGCACCTATGGAAACTGTCTCACTTCCAGACCCCTTATCACTGTGTTAAACGGGTCCTGTACTCCCTCTAATAGTTTTAGTCTCTTTGCTTGGGAGACTATAGTAGGGGTAAGTACAGTTACGGCACCTATGGAAACTGTCTCACTTCCAGACCCCTTATCACTGTGTTAAACGGGTCCTGTACTCCCTCTAATAGTTTTAGTCTCTTTGGCAGTATTACTCTAGACCACCAATGAACTGGGTTTGCTGTTATCAGTTATGCTCCTTCTATATATAGTATTATTCTAAGCTCAAAGTAGACAGTTCAAAGAAGAATCAATTCAAAAAGAGAAGAAGAATAGAAGGGAGAAGAAGAAGAAACTAAAACACACACAGAGAAAGTCAAAAAATGGTTAGTATTAATTTTTGAAATTTACTGTTTGGGGTACCTCCGGATTTCTTGAATCATTTCAAAAAACTGTGCCTTACTCTTTCGTCTTCGCCTTTGCTCGTGTTCCTTCTGAAACAGAGCCAAACCACATCAAGTTTCGTTGTAAAAACAAGAGAGTAAAGAGAGAAAACGAAAACAATAGACAAAGAGAAAAGTTAATAGTGGATGAAAAACTAAATAGAGTTATGAATCATTAAATGAGAAGTTTCAACAAAAATAAAAAATAGAATACAAAAATAATCAAAAGAGAACTGAAAATAATTGTGATAGAAAATGAAACAAGGTGAAAACAGAAGACTGAAATTATAAAAGATGAAATAAAAGGAAGGGAAGAATAAAGGAATAATAAGTAGCAAAAAAAAGTACTGAATGAATAATAAAGGTACAAAAAAGTAATATGACATGGTGAAATAATAGATGGCAAAGTGAAATAAAAAGCAAAATGATAAAGGATTCAAAGAAAAATAATAGTTAGAGAATAGATAGTAGAAAACAAAATCTATTAGGATGAAATAGACAATAACAGAATAAATAATAATAATAATAATAATCTTTATTTATAAATAAATAAATAATTTATTTATAATAAATAAATAAATGTTGATTTACACAGAAAAATAACACAAAAAGGATGCATTCTACGCTGCAAGATCTATTCTATGATCTACAATAATAGATCATAGACATAAGTTTCAATAATAAGTTTCAATAATATTACGTTATAATATTATTCCTAATTTTGTAAACAATAGTTTGTGTTTTTTTTTGTTAATTTACTCGTTTATATTTTTTGTCTAAATTATTATAATTTTTTTGTTTCTTACATTTTATAATTTTTACTTTTGTTTTCTTTTTAACCATAATTTTTGTGGGTAATTGCCTGTAAATAAATAAACACAAGCTAAGTTCTTCCATGCATTCTTGCTTGTAAAAACAATTCTATAGAGAATCTTCATAATATTAAAATTATAGTATAAACAAAACAATAAAGATCTATAATAGACTAAACAATATATTAACTGACCAAGTCCGGTAGCTCAGTGGTAGAGCGCTCGCCTTTCGACCTGGAGGTCGAGGGTTCAAATCCAGCCGGGGGAGGACCTCAATATGAGGTTATCCCTTGTACCGTACACTCGGGAGGTCTTGAATTCAAGGCCGGCCAACCCAGCCAGGGTTTTACGTGGTTTCCTTGGCTACTAATACGCAAATGCGGGGTTGGATCTAGTTTCATCTGAGACAAGTCTGGATCCACGTTTCCATTGTTTCCACCTCACGAAAAGTTAATGTTCTGCGGGCTGGGGGAGATGAAGGTCGGAAAGATATACTGAGCCTTTGTATGTCCGAAAACTTAGTCAGTGAAAGTGATGGCGGCGACACGAGTAACGTAAGTGACTAGGAACAAAGTGCTCGGTTCTTGAAGACAGACGTCTCCTAATGGCACTGCGGAGCTTTGACTTTCAGGTCAGGGCTATAGAATGAGTTTGTGCACGCTGACATCTGGGTGCTGGGTTCTTTGTCGGGTGGCGCTGGACTGGCCAGAGCGGTGAGCCTAGCTTAGAGTCTGGTGATGCTAGTGGAACTGATGAGATTGGTGAAACTGGAAGGACGAGGTCAAGTGAGACTAATGTGATCAGAGGAGCTAGTAAGACTAGATGAAACAAGCACACAGTGAACTTAGTAGTCGGCGCTAGCCAGAGCGGTGAGCCTAGCCAGAGTCTAGCTGGTCTAGATGAACTAGGCACACTGTGAACTAGTCGCAGATACTAGCCAGAGCAGTGAGTTTGGATAGAAGAGTCTAGTTGAGCTGGATGAACTAGACACACTGTGAACTGGTTATATGTGCTACCATGTACGGAGGGGGTGCTTCCTAGATGATTGGATGTGCACAAACTCAGGGGCAAATGTTGAGTGAGGGGAAAACGCTAAATGTCCCTACGGGTTAAAGCGTAAAAAATATATATATATATATATATATATATATATATATATATATATATATATATATATATATATATATATATATATGTAAAGAAAGGACATTAAAATTTCCTAAGACTTTTAATCTGTTTAATATGTATTTATATTCAGAAAATATAAAAATATATATTAAACAGTATCAATAAATATAAAAATATATTAAAGAATAAATTTCAATTAGTTTAATATTATTGAATTATAAATGATGAATTATAAAATAAATAAATAAAACTAAATAATAAATAAATAATAATAATAAATAAAAAATAAATAAATATCTAATTACAAAATTTAATAATAAATAATGACTAAAGGGCAGAATGAAATCGTATAATATTAATTTAAGAATATATAAAAGGAAGAAAATTGTAATAAGAATAGTCATAAGAAATTATGAAAACGGATAGAGGACAGAATAATCTAAGCTAATAAAATAATAGAGAGTAATTTGGAAGTAAAATAAATAATAATGTTATAAGGTTAAAAAAAGTTAAAAAAACAAGGGGTACAGAATGGATCAAAGAGAAAAAAATCGGGTACGGGGTACCTCAGAACTTTTCCTCATCACATCGGATTTACCTGATCGGCAAATTATTTACAAAATTACAAAAATTTACAAAATTATTGCGGGTTAATGATGTCATAAAAAATATTTTCCAAACAGTACAACTACAGTGGTAGACGGATTTTTGTACGAAGTTACAATTCTTTAGCATGAATACACTGGGAGCTATGATGATAACAGACACACATTGGGAAGGACAGATACGTTCTTTCACCTTTAAAAAAGTTCCTTGGTTTGGAACCACTTTGAGCCTTAAATCTCCCTCCGAAACTTTCCCCTCTCTTTAAAATCACTACTATCTAACATAGTGAACACTTCATTTTAAAATACACATACACACATACACATACAGACAGACAACTTCTCAGGAGGTCTTTAAAACACCTGAAACGGATCATTCCGGTTTCATCCTGGAATGTATTGTTTTTTTTTGCAAACACAATACTTTTCCTATATTTCTACAGTATAAATGATTAATAGTAAAAAAATATAGAATGAATAATAATGTAATAAAATGAAATAAAAAAGGACAAATAACGGAATAAAGGAAGATTAAACAGTTGAAAAATTAAAAGAATTAACGATAGATAATAGAGGAAGGCAGAAAAAGATAAAATCAAATTAGTGTTATTAGCATCTGTATGGAAAGATATGTTGATATTAATTGTGTTGAAGGCAGTATGATGCTCGGTATTACCATAATAAAAGCTTAGTGATCTCGCACAATTATATTGTGTCAACTATTCATGTTTTGCAAAACTCGGTAGTATCAAATGATATAGCTTAGTAATTGTTGAAATGAAATTGGTTATCATAAATAAAAGTAAAGTGTAAAGTGCCCGTTTTAGGGCCTTTCGGTCCATCAGGGTATTCACCCTGCGGGAACCACCTCAGGTGGGTTGCATCTACTACACTCTAAGAATTAATTAAAGTTGGCGAAATCATTTTAATACAAATACTATTCATAAAATCTTAGAGCATAGCCCGGGCTGCGAACCCCGGACCTCCGGTGCAGAAATCGAACGCCTTTACGATCACGGCCACGGAGGCAGACAAGGTTATCATAAATAATATCTTTATTTGTAAGATGGATTGAGCGGCGGAGAAATATAATAAGAAGCAACAAGTTTACATCTACATTCATTTCATAATAACGGTGAAAATAAATGAGTAGTTTATAAACGAGTCTAATGGTTCAAATACGAGCCATTTATTTTTAAGTTGGATGCAGTGGTAAATCTTCGGTATACGGTGCCCCTTGTTATCAACGTCCTATTTCGATATATCGAACTCTCCTTGTAACCATGTATCGATATATATTGGTGCGTATTTTACCGTGTCCCCCCAAACTACACCCCCGTCTTCAGATGTTTATGTTTCTCCGTCTTTACCATCCCCCACCTTAGCAGTAAAATAATAATTAATTAAAATAAAAAACCTGAAAATAACAAACACAGAAATACGTAAAAAATACGCGTAACATAAAATTAGATGTGGTGTATCATCGATCATTCTTATGAAAACATAGTTAAAATATTATAAAAACATTAAATAAAATATGAAAATAGTTATAAACCATTTTACAACAAATAAATAAAAACACAAACAACAAAAAAACATTTAAAAAAATAATAAAATATGTTTATAAACGTAAAAGAAAAGGCAAATATCCATTATTCCTACGTCACATCTCTAAACTAAAAATATATCGATATATAGTATTGATAACAGGGTGCACCGTACACGGAAGTTCAGCCGATTAAGTTTTCTCTGTTTGTGACTCCGAAGTATTCAATAACCTTTGAATGTTTGGGAATGAGCATAAATGAAGTCCATCGTAATAGAACGAAAGAATAAAAAGTCTCTCCACAGGTCAAGATATTTATTTACAGTAAAGCAGAGCACTAGTTAACTTAAATGTAAGCTTCAGCAATCGTAAGACTCTTAAAACCTACCTTAGTAATGTTAAAGACCCGATCGCTTTAGAATCGCATAGATGGGTGTATAAAGTCCAATGTGTGGTGCCAAGCTGAGTACTTAAGACAGATTGGTAAGAAACTAAGCACAAGACTTTCAGAACACCTTAACCGTACTTCCAGCAAGTTCTACTTAAACTAAAAACCATGTGAATGCGCTGCATAAAGCTTGCATATAGGCCAAGAGCCCAGGGGTGTTTTGATAATAAAAAGTGTAATGGCTGGAACCGGTCTCAATTTTTTGTAAATACCTTCCTGAACAAGGATCTGCAATTCTGCCAACTCGTATCGGATGGGTGTCCCAGGCAGAACGCACTTTACAGGTCAAATTTACCACCCAAGTTAATAAAAAGCGTAATAGCTGGAAACGGGTTTAATTTTTCATAAATACCTTCCTGAACAATGATCTGCAATTCTGCCGACTCGTATCAGATGGGTGTCCCAGGCAGAACCCACTTTAGGGGTCAAAGGATCTGCCTAGGACACCCATCCGATACGAGTCGCCAGAATTGCAGATCCTTTTTCAGGAAGGTATTTATAAAAAATTGAGACCGGTTCCAGCCATTACACTTTTTATTAACAAAACACCCCTGGGCTTTTGGTCTAATAGTTCAATTAAAGAGATGAAGTTCCTCAGTTAAACTATTTGGAAAACTTAAGAGATATTTAGAAGTCAGGACACCGTTAGCGATCTAAATTTGAACGAGAGATGGGAGAGATCATTGCTTATCAATGCGCTACTGCGAGCACCGTATAGTTACATAATGTATAATTATATATATTATATAATTTACTACACCAATAGTTTACACTATTCTGGGTCCTCGGCACTCTACTTTTCTTTACCATAAAATTATTTTTAAATCAAGTTTCGTGTGAATGTCCTACTGCTCTTTCACTGTCCAGTCAAATGAAAACTGTCTCACTTCTAGACCCCTTATCTTCTTCTAGACTCCCTCTAAGTATTAGTCTCTTTTTATTTGTACCATTAGATTATTTGGTGGACTACTCATTTAATTTTCACCGGAACTGATGATGACCCGTAACAGGAGAAAGCTGACTTTGTTATAAAATAAAGCATTATCACAGATGAAAACTGTTTAGTTTTAATTTCTTCTTAATGTCATTATTCGTTTAGTAATGGTTTGCTATAAAAAGAAAAAACATGATGTTAGTAACAATAAATTTTAATGAAAAAATTAAGTTAAAGCATGCTCAAATAAAGTATGTAGTTGAATTTATATCATCATATGCTTACAATATAAGTTAAATTTATGTTCATCCAAATCTAACCAACCAGTGGATTCTCAGATGGATGAAAACACTACAAGCTCCACTCTATTTCCTGTCTCCTGTTCTTACCTCCTCCCTTTTACCAACCACAGACCCACCTAACTCCAACCAGTGGATTCTTAGATGAATTAAAACACTACAAGCTCCACTCTATTTCCTGTCTCCTGTTCTTACCTCCCCTTTTACCAACCACAGACCACCTAACTCCAACCAACCAGTGGATTCTCAGATGATTTAAAACACTACAAGCTCTACTCTATTTCCTTTCTCCTGTTCTTACCTCCTCCTTTTACCAACCACAGACCCACCTAACTCCAACCAACCAGTGATTCTCAGATGAATTAAAACACTACAAGCTCCACTCTATTCCTTCTCCTGTTCTTACCTCCTCCCTTTTACCAACCACAGACCCACCTAACTCCAACCAACCAGTGGATTCTCAGATGAATTAAAACACTACAAGCTCTACTCTATTTCCTTTCTCCTGTTCTTACCTCCTCCCTTTTACCAACCACAGACCCACCTAACTCCAACCAACCAGTGGATTCTCAGATGAATTAAAACACTACAAGCTCCTCTCTATTTCCTGTCTCCTGTTCTTACCTCCTCCCTTTTACCAACCACAGACCCACCAACTCCAACCAACCAGTGGATTCTCAGATGAATTAAAAACACTACAAGCTCTACTCTATTTCCTGTCTCCTGTTCTTACCTCCTCCCTTTTACCAACCAAGACCCACCTAACTCCAACCAACCAGTGGATTCTCAGATGAATTTAAAAACACTACAAGCTCCACTCTATTTCCTGTCTCCTGTTCTTACCTCTCCTTTTTTTACCAACCACAGACCCACCTAAATCCAACCAACCAGTGGATTCTCAGATGGATTAAAACACTACAAGCTCCACTCTATTTCCTTTCTCCTGTTCTTACCTCCTCCCTTTTACCAACCACAGACCCACCTACCTCCAACCAACCAGTGGATTCTCAGATGATTTTTGTTTATTATTTTATTTAAGTGTGTGTTCCACTTTAGTACTACACACACTTTTAAGCAATACATGTAAAGAGCCTATGTATTTGGGTATTTGCATAATTAGTATAATTTCTCACCAGAAGCTATCAATGATTAATAACATTTTTACTACAATTATTCCTTTCCGTTAATTTAAATATTTGAATTTAATCCCCCCCCAATTTTTTTTATAATAAGAGAAAAGATGAATTCTTTTCTTACCTCCTTCCTTTTACCATCCACAGACCCAAATATGTTAGGTAAAAGGGAAGAGGCATGAACAGGAGAAAGGAAATAGAGTGGAGCTTGTAGTGTTTTAAATCATCTGAGAATCCACTGGTTGAAATGGGACTATTTAATAATAGTATACTACTTAATAAATGGGAGATTAAGGCAAGAATGTATCAAGTACAATGGGTAGTGTACTCATACCCCATTGTAGATAGTATGATAAGGAACCCACCCTTTATATTGGATACATTATTGTCTTACATATAATGTAAGATTATTGTCTTACATTATCTCTCTTACATATGCCCTACTCAAAGCCCCAAAGCTTTTCTACCAACCCAAGAATAGATGTATTGTATTCTTCTAGGGTGGGTCCCTTATAATACTCTTACCCCATTGTAGATAGTATGAAAAGGGACCCACCCTTTATATTGGATACATTATTGTCTTACATCTAATGTAAGATTATTGTCTTACATTATCTCTCTTACATATGCCCTACTCAAAGCCCCAAAGCCTTTCTACAAACCCGAGAATAGATGTATTGTATTCTTCTAGGGTGGGTCCCTTATAATACTCTTACCCCATTGTAGATAGTATGATAAGGGACCCACCCTTTATATTGGATAAATCATTGTCTTACATGTAATGTGAGAGTATTCTCTTACATTATCTCCCTTATATATGCCCTACTCAAAGCCCCAAAGCCTTTCTACATACCCGAGAATGGATGTATTTATTTATTTTGGTATGTCAAAAATTTGTAGGGAAATTTTTTTGTTTTTATTTTACGGGTGGGTCTCTTATCATACTCTAACCTGCTCGACAACCCCCAGCCCACAATGGCCCACCTACGAAAGCTTCTTTATTTAATGAAAATAAGCTTCTAATTCAAAGCCAATATTGTCTTTCCAAAATTACTCAAGGGACAAAATTAGAAGGGACAAAAAGTCCCTTCTATATTTTCCATAAAGCCTCACACCACTATGGTCCACCCATAACATCACTACACCCAATGCACAACACTAGTAATCTCTTCCCAGAACACCTTTAAGCTCCGCCTACAATACCACTCTGCTCCGCCCACTCTCCAAAACCATTAAGTTACGGTTGACGTCTACTCACCCTTTTAACACTCTTTTGAAATAAACTGGTTATCTGTCCTTGTCTGATGGTATGAACTAATTCTCTCGCAGCGTGATGCGGGGATACCAACTCTACACAGTTGATAAATCTATACAGCTTCTGTAAATCAAAACCCAATATATCATACAACTTTTACAGATATCATATCAGAGTATTTGTAACAATGTAGATTTGAGTGATATCCTTTTGGGGCTGAGTTCATCTTTAACTCGGTCAAACCAGACATAGCATTAGAAAAGCAGACATAGGTTGAGAAAGTTGTCATCGGAAAGAATATCATCAAGACACAGCCTATGCTTCTTAAGTCTAAGAGGTAAAGTAAGTAGAAAACAAACACGATTTCTGTCAGACCTGCCATTTAGTTCACATTTTGTCCACCAGGGAGTTGGCTCAAATTTTCCTATGGACGCAGCCATTTTGTTTTACCCTTGTAAATGTAAACAAAATGAAGTTACTGAAGTTATGTAAACAAACTATTTACGGGATTCAAAATTTTTGTTTTTATTGCATTTATTCGTACATTTTAGTTAGTATATAATGTTAATAATTTGTGTGAGAAATACGTTTTGTCGCATCCAACAGAGATTCAAGAGCAAATCTTTAAATACTGGGTTTGTTTAAATTACTTAAAAAGAGCGGCTAATTAATTTTTTTTTCATGTGCACTCCTTAAATTAGTTCATTTTTGCGAGTGATATTTGTTTTCCCCCTCAAATAATAATTGTAATTAGTAATTTAACAACTTTAACCTAAATTTTTTGAATATAATAAAAGCAATCGTAATGTTAAGACATATTTAAGGCAATACACTGTCGTCTGTACGTTTCTTCAAAATCTTAATAAAAATGTGGTTTACCTTTACTATAGTTTCTCTTTTCCTTTAATTAAATTATTGTAACAATTATTTCACAAAACTTGATACAAAATCATTAAACTATCACATACATAAAAAACACAATAAAAAGTAAGACTCACCTAATGTTATCAGGGTTGCCAATAAAATTAAGATTAAAAAGTTTCTTTTTGTGGACTTATAAAAAATATATAAATAAAAAACAGGTTAATTACACAAAAGTCCTTTATTGTTAAATATATAATAACTAAGCTTTTGACTAAAAATTAGTCATCATCAGAGTTTAAAAAAATATAAAATAAAATAAAACCATACCAAGGTGCAATATGAAGTAGTTTGTAAAATTGTATTTTTATTTTATATTTTTTTAAACTCCGATGATGACTAATTTTTAGTCGAAAGCTTAGTTATTATATATTAAACAATAAAGGACTTTTGTGTAATTAACCTGTTTTTTATTTAAATAAAATTAAGTATAAAAAAGTAAATTCTTAAAGGCTTATGCGCAGTTATTCCAATTTTAGCAATTTGTTTTTAGCCAGATATCAGCTGATCATTCATGTCTGAATTTTTTTTACACAGGTTAGTATAGGAGTTTCCCAACTTGGTTTATATATTACTTTATTTTTGAGCCAGCTATCAGCTGATCATTCATGTCTGAATTTTTTTTACACAGGTTAGTATAGGATTTTCCCAACTTGGTTTATATATTACTTTACTAAGAGGTTTGCTCTAAAGCTCTCTCTATTTACACTTCAAAGCTAAACATTTCCTGAACTCTACCCAGATCTAGTACTTTTTGGCATATAAATTGCAGAATATCTATAGACTTTGATTGGTCCCAGCAAATAATTAGTGAAAGAAAACTCACTACTACCGATTAAGACAAAATTATAGCATATCTAATACCTTTGACGCCCAGTGCTATGTTTGAGTAATAAAAAAATGGTAGGGTATCCAAGATCATTTACCGATAAAAAGTCTCCTGGCAACACTAAATAGTCATTCTTTAGTTTAACATAAAAATAGATGAGTTTAAAACAAACATTACTTTAAAAAATGGTCATGTAATCTTTAACAAAGATTAGTAGTAAAAAGTAACACTTTGTAAAGTTTATACCTCTGTGACGTCACCTCAACTATAGTATGACACACGGCTAAAATCAATTGACAGCGCGCCAAAAATCTGTGAGGGAAAGAATTCTATTGGTTCAGACAGACCCCGCTCTTTCCCCCTCCACCTCATGCCAACCTCGGTATAAAAAAATACCTTTTTCATAAATAAAATCGTAAAAAGGCAACACTGGTTGTAAATATTTGTAACCTCGCGTCGCTTTTATTTCCCTCATTGTGCATATTGATCTGTTTGATTTCGTTTCGTTTTATTCCAATCTGTTCAATTCATCCAATTATTGTGAAGTTGTAATATGATCTGAGTGCCTATATATGACGCTTGGACATTGACGTATTCTTCAAGCGTTTCTTGCTATTTGAGTACAGCGCAGGTTTTGTGCTCTGTCAACCAAAAGACAGCATTTTTTTTGAAAATGCCATGTCTTTCAATAGATGACAGTCTTGACTTATATACAAACTTGACACAAAAAATCAGTTTGTTTTGGAAAAAAGTAGTTATAGCTGACAATTTATTTAAATCGTCAAACTTTTATCATAGAACTATTATGATCCATTGCATTACGTAATTAACAACGTAACTCCACTTAATTCATACTTCCGAACAAATTTAAAGCAACACTTAGTTGTAAATTTATAAGATACAACAATATTCCTTCTTAAAAAGTAAATAAATAATTTTTAAAAATAAAAAAATATGATATCAAATAATAAAATTCAAAACATAACCTGACTTTCAGTGTTGCCAGAGTAGGGAATTGTTTTTGTTACATAAAAGAAGGGATTTTTTTTATTAAAAAAAGAGGGTTGAAAGCATTGAGATTTTGGCGGGCTGTCAATTGATTTTAGCCGTGTGTCGTATTATAGAGCAATTAATTTTGACATTAATTGACAGTTGGTGGAAGTGGGTTCTCCCATGAATTAATAGTGGGAACCAATTAAAGCCCAGAAATCTCCCGCAATCCAGACATCAAAAACTAACAAACACACTTAATTTACAATTAATAACTTAAACAAACAACAAATTATAACTTAATTTGTATTGTTAAGTTATAATAATATAAATTAAAGTAAAAAAAAGTAAATAAAAGAATATATTTTTTTATTCCATTTATACATGGAAAATTAATAAGAGAGTTAGAGAGGCTGTAATCCGCAGCACAAGACTAATGCCTTAAAGTGGATAATAATCCGTTAATGATTTTTCTTTTGTATCTATACCTTTTAAGTTTATTCTGTATTTTTATAAGAATCTTTTAATTTTATTATAAAAAAAATAAATAAAGGATATTTAAAAAAAAAAAAAAAAACACCATAATAGCTCTGTTTGAGTCGACACACGTCCCTTTTCTCTACCTTGCATAATGTTTTATTAATTTGTGCCCGAAATCGGGGTGCCAAGTTAAGAAGAAGAAGAAGAAAGAAAGAAAAATGACTTTATTGAAAAATAAGCATAAAAATATACAAAAATAAATGCATTGAAGCCTACTCCAGGATCCTTCTTTGGATCGTTAAGAGGAGGGTTACTTAAATAACTGTTTTTTTTTTCGTTTATTGTATATGCACACACACATATACATACAAATATATATACATACATACATATATATATACATACACACATACATATACATACACACATATACATGTACACACTTTTACATATCCACACACATGCATACAAACATATACACACTAATGCAGTCTGCATAAGCACATTCATGTGTGGGTGCACATAAATATTCACACACATATTTTGTGAGTGGAGAAAAGAGTGTAAAATAAAGCCCTTAGTCATAATTAAAGTGTGATATTAAATATGCTCTGTAAGTCCATATGGTTTTTATATATGATGCTACATTGTAACAATCTTCCTTTGTTTTAACCTGCAAAAAGGAAAAATATTCTTCTCTAGTAATGGGAGACTTTCCGAAGAACTTCCATCGAAACTCCCCCATAACTGCGCAAACACCAATAAAATGATAATTGTCTTCTATTACACCCATATTACATGCTGAACACCTGTGAACCATCCTGCCATGGTTGCCAATGTAATGGGTGCCAAGTTAATGAGACCAAGATGACCGTAAAGGTAATCACAGAGCAATCTAGCTATGTACTAAGGACAGTAAAATTACACAAACCTGACTAAAAAACATTATGTTTCTGCTCTTCCAAATGGTTCCTTTTGGTTTATGCCTCAGTATCGGCAGAGTATACCTGTAGAAGAGATGTTCTACGATTAGTATTAATATTCCCATGACCATACCAAGTCCTAGTAATAAGAAAACACCTGTTAACACACAAAGCAATAACTCTGATCAGTGTTGCACCCAGGATTCTGTTTTGAAAGGAACTGAAATGCAAACCAGCTATATAATAATATATTTCTTTATTTCATAAAATTATTACATTACAAAATATAGTAAAAATAAAATAAATAAAATAAATAAAAATAATAATAATAATAAATAATAATAAAATAAAAATAATAAAATATTAATAAATAATAATAAAATAAATAAATAAAACTAAATAATAATAATAAAATAAATAATAATAATAAAAAATAAAATAAAATTAATAAAATAAATAAAAAAATAAAATACATGTTGCAATTTTTTTATTTATGGTTCTGTTTTAGGTTTGTTTGAATAATTTTTTTATTTACAATAAATTAATTATGAAAAACTGCTCCTTTTCTACGTCTGCAATAAGCAATACTGCTTGAACCTGGAGATGTAGTTTTAGTTATTAAATATTTCTATTTTTTATTTTACTTCATTATAAATTGTATGTCCGTTATTATTTAAAAAGCTATAATTTAATAAATTTATAGCTGTAATATTTCTGATTATTCATTTAAAGGTTTCAAATTATTTTCCAAAGTTTATATTATTATATATTTTTTTATTTACTATAATACCTTATTACTAAGTTTAGAATGCATAAAAAATAAAAAAAAACAATTAAATAAAATAGAAATTATTATATATAATAAAAACAGGTTAATTACACAAAGTCCTTTATTGTTTAATATATAATAACTAAGCTTTCGACTAAAAATTAGTCATCATCAGAGTTTAAAAAATATAAAATAAAATAGCTTACCAAACCATACCAAGGTGCAATAGAAGTAGTTTGTAAAATTGTATTTATTTTATATTTTTTAAACTCTGATGATGACTAATTTTTAGTCGAAAGCTTAGTTATTATACATTAAACAATAAAGGACTTTTGTGTAATTAACCTGTTTTTATTTATATATTTTTTTATAAGTCCACAAAAAGAAACTTCTTAATAGAAATTATTAAATTAATGAATAAAATAAATTTTTATTGGATCTAAAACAAATACAATGGTGAGTAAAGATAAGAATAAAATTAATTTATTCTACTTGATTCAAAGAATTTACTGGGAGTCTTTTCTTATCCATTTATCCAATTCCTTCTTGATTTAATTGGCACAGGTTTAATTTCTTTTATTTCCGGTGGGATTGTATTAAATAATTTTCTGGCTCTAAAAATGTATGTCTTTGCGCAAAGGAAGAGAAAGTTTTTAGCGTTAGTAAGTCTTTTGTCTAGTATTATAATTGTAAGTATGTTGTCTCGTATTTTCTGTTTTGAAAAACTGTACCAGTACTATGTATTTTTTGTATAGTTGGTTAATCGTCAAGACTGGAAAGTCAATAAATGGTTGTTTCGTTGCGAAAACTCTTGGTTTTTTAATTATTATTTTTACTATACATTTTTTCAAGATTTCTAATGGATTTAAGATTGTCGGGAAAGCCAACAATCTTAAAATAATAATGCACGATAATAATGCCGTCAATCAATACAATAATGCATTAGGGGTTTAGTAAGAAAAGTAAAATCTAGTATAATGATTATACTGAATGGTCTCAATTTTGTCGCACCCACTATGAAATCTAGACAGAGCTGTTGTTTGTAAAAGCTGTTCTATATTAAGCAAGCCTAGCCTTTTAAACAACGGCTCTGAATGCTCCAATCTTTTCTTCATAATATTATTTTAACTATAGCTCTCTGAGCTATTATTAATAGTAATGATGTAGTGGGTGGAGCAGCTCCCCATGATATAATTCCATATCTTAATATTTAAACCTCAGGAGGGGGGGGGGTAGTATAATTGTTGTATACCATATAATAGGGTGGTTAGAAATACAAGGACATTCTCTGTAGAATGTCCTTGTAGATAGATCACATTTTGATAATAGGAAAGAGGGAGACACTACTAGAGGGAGAATACAACAGCTTTTATGATTCCCTGGGTAGCTTGGTACCATAACTGCACACTGATGACGGCATTTTTTACCCTGTTTATTTTCTGAGAGTAATACATATTTTATACGAGTTGTTAAGGTTTAAAACAAGGACAGACTTTGTCATTAGTCCCATACATTATTACTTAGACACGCCCTCTTTCCAAAACTAGCCACGCCTACTTAGCCAACCCTAATACGTACCCATAACAGCAGATACTCCTAATGGTGTTGGCTGAGATACATCCACATCAGCTTTGAAACACGCCAATCCTCCGAAATACTTATCTTGCAACAAATCCATGTATCCGTTTGAATAAAACTTGCTAATCACTGCTGATATACTATCCTAAAAGCAAATATTTACAAACTAGATATTTAATAAATAAATAAATATCTTTATTTCCCGTTAAAATATACAAATTCTATGACAAAGTCAAGCTCAAATTAAAAGGAAACAGAAAACTATTACAAAGAAATATTAATATCGTCTTTTAAAAAATCATTTATATTTTAAAAGACTTCGTAATTTCAAATTTTTTAAGGCACTTCTTGAATTTCAATTTTGATAAGGTTCGAACTTCAGAAGGAAGTTTATTAAAACATCTTATTCCCGCCAAGGTTGGTGAGGGATAACCAAGGGATAACCTCATATTGAGGGGGGACCTCATATTGAGGTCCTCCCCTGGCTGGATTTGAACCCTCGACCGCCAGGTCGAAAGGCAAGCGCTTTACCACTGAGCTACCGGACTCAGTAAATCTGGTGTTGTATTTGCTATTACTTGAGGACAATGTTAGTGACTCTTGATGTACTGAGTTAAGCAGATTAAACATCTCAATGTCCGGAAAGGTCATTATCTTGAGTCTCTAAAAGAGCTTTTGGCATGGATGGTCTGATTTAACATCACTTATGATTCTTATCGCACATTTTTGCGTAACAAATATTTTGTTAGCTTTACAGCTTGTGCCCCAAATGGAGACACAATATTATTTGTTGTTTTTATTATTTTTGACAGCTTTTTATAGTTAAAATTAAAATATCTCAGTTAGTGTTACTTAAATCGAAGTTTACAATACTAAGATTTTTGTTCCACTAGTCAAGACCTTTAAAACAATGTATCATTTATCCAGATTAAACAACTTATAATTTTTTCAAAAAATGAATTTCGAAAAATTTTATTTTAAATTTTTTATAACTTTAGAGCTTTTTTGGACTATTACAAATTTAATATCAATTAAATTAATGAAGACTTTAGTCCTTATAAAAATTTATTAAAAATAAATTGTTGAAGAGCTTTCGCCCAGGGATCCTGAGCTTCTTCAGTTCTTAAAATGACAAAAAATGAAAAAGTTAGAAAATATTTTTTTTTTTTTATGGAAAAATTGTCTCAGAGGGACAATTAAACAATTTTATGAAGAATACTTTTTTTTCGAAAAGTCAAAACTATATCAAAAATTTATTATATTAAAAAATTATATAAAAACATGCAGGAGCTTTTATTAAGAATGACTTTTTTTCGAAAAATGAAATTTTTTGTCTTGCTCATGTATAGGCAACAATGAGCACCAGTGGAGTTGTTCATAAATAAAGAAATGAAGAAAAGAGTCTCTCCACATAACTATTAATTTATTCAAAGCCCTTTCAACCTAACATGAGGCCATCATCAGTGCCAGATATAACATAAAGAATAAACGGCTAAGAGAAAGACATTAAAGGTAAATAAAATTCAAACTGTGGAATTCGCAGTTCTCCTTCTCTTCTTTTTCGACTCGATGATGACGGTGAGTCGTGATAGACCACGATGGTCTAAAGGGCTTTGAATTAATTATTGTTTTGTAAAGAGACTCTTTTCTGCGTTCCTTTAATAAAAGAAAGAGATTTTATAAGCCAAATATCTAAAAGAGTCTTAACACGATCCAATGAATGAGGGAACACTGGTGCGGGTCCAACAAAAGGTGTATCAGCTCCAAGTCTAGCTAACCTGTCAGCCTCTTCATTGCCTGCCACACCAATGTGTCTTAAAATGCTATTCGAGCCCCTTCATTAGTGGTTTTTTACGCTTGAGAAGAAAATTAGCTAAAAGTTAGCGGGGAATATAAAATGAAGAAAAGAATGTAAAGAATATTTACCTTTAATGGGAATCCCTTGGTCATCCCAATAGAATATGCGTCTTCGGTAATAGGATCACCCACCTTCTGCAAGTTACATCCTGGGTCCGTTGCTCTGTAATAGTCTAGTATTGGTGTGTCCGCTATCAGGAAGTCTAGAGTTCCATTCCTGTAACAAAGAAAATTGTTAACTATTTTACAATTTAACATAAAAAAATACAATACTATCTTCAATTTATTTTTTAATTATAATGAAAAAAACAAAAGACGAGCCTCCTCAAGGCAAATGCCAGAGGGAGGAGGCTGCCTGCAAACACACTTTGCTGGGAAAAGGCAGGAGGCTGTGTTTATTTGCAACACACTTTTTGATACTCACTTTAAGATGTAACTAACATTTATTTATGTCAATATTAAGCTGTACTATTAATAGTTTTTTAATGATTTTTTGAAACATTTAGGTAAAGTTAAATAACATACAGAAAAATTGATATTAAATTTATTAAGAGATGGAAGTCTCTGGAGTGAAGTATTGTCAATCTGTTCCTGACAGTGAAATGTCATGGCTTATAGAACATTAAAAAGTAACGACTTGTAGTGTAGTGTTTTCTTATTTTTCTTATTAATGTTGACATTACAGTCTATCGTTTAGTTTAAAAATCCCCAAGGTCATAAGTATTTTGGGGATTGACCAATCAGAGAAGCCGCTGCCAACCTCTCACTTAAAAAGAGAAAAAAATCCCTATCACAATAACCCCTGTAGGGAAAAAACCTTCTTCCCGGCAATCGTTCACTTTGTTTGTGGTTCTTCTTTTGATTACATCGTTTTGAAAACTACTTTCAAATTAATCTTAAAAATGCTATTTTAAAATACACAAAAGAAATGTAAAAAAAACATTGCCAAGAAAATACGGGTAAAATAACCTGATTTGTTTACATAGATTTTTCCCGCTCCATTCTTGCAAGGATTTTTTTTCTTGAGAATCAGTGGTGTCTAAACTGACCTGTCAAGATTTTTAAACTAAACGATAGACTATAAATGAAAATTGGTAGCATTGCGTTCCCCCACAAATTGGTGGGAACCAAATAAAGCCCAGGGATCTCCAGCAGTCCGGACATCAAAAACCTAAGACATCACAAAGAAACAAGAGATGTGATACTTTATGTGATACAGTCTGTATGTGTTTGTGTCTGTTATCATCGTAGCTCCCAATGAATTTACGCAAGAGAGTTGATATTTTGAACAAAAAAATCAGTCTATTTCTGTAGTTTTACTATTCGGAAAATATTTTTTTATGACGACATTAACCTGCAATAATGACTTGGCAAAAATTTTGAAAAATCATAAAATACGAATAAATTATGCAATCCGATTAAAATTTGGCAGGCATGCGCCAAACTAAACGGATGAAATAAAACGGTTGTAATTTATGCCTGAGTCTGCCTCCGTGGCCGTGATCGTAAAGGCGTTCGATTTCGGCACCGGAGGTCCGGGGTTCGCAGCCCGGGCTATGCACTTGGAAGACTGTTATACATCTGAATACCAGTTAAATTGACACAATATAATTGTGCGAGAGACACATAGGAAATGTAACAAGCAAAATGCTACCTTACTAGTGCCGAGAGAACTAAATTAAGTACATACCTAAGTAGCTGGACACCAGTCTCAATATCAGGTACATTATATCGTTGCATGTGATCCCATAGTAATTGATTAACTCTATGTACATATTGCTCTGCTACGGTGCCCCTTGGAGCACCAACCCGTTGCCATAGTAACTGGAACAAACAACGCAAAGCTTATCATTGAACTAGTAAGCTTAACGTTTAGAGGTTTTTGTTGTGAGAGATATACATATAACTAGAGGGAGCATATCCCATCTCAATACATTGAGAAGTTTGAAACGAAAGAATAAACAAAGAAAGAATAAATAGAAGAATTAATAAAGAAAGAATAAATAGAAGAATAAATAAAGGAAGAATAAACAAGAAAGAATAAATAGAAGAAAAATAAAGGAAGAATAAACAAAGAAAGAATAAATAGAAGAATAAATAAAGGAAGAATTAGAAGAATAAATAAAGGAATAAAGAAAGAATAAACAAAGAAGAATAAATAAAAGAAGAATAAACAAAGAAAAATAAAGAAGAATAAATAAGGAAGAATAACAAGAAAGAATAAATAGAGAATAAATAAAGAAAGAATAAACAAAGAAAGAATAAAGAAGATAAATAAAGGAATAAACAAGAAAAATAAATAGAAGAATAATAAAGGAAGAATAAACAAAGAAAATAAATAGAAGAATAATAAAGAAGAATAAAAAAGAAAGAATAAATAGAAGAATAAAATAAATAAAGGAAAGAATAAACAAAGAAAGAATAAATAAAGAAAGAATAAATAAAGGAAGAATAGATAAAGAAATAATAAATAAAGGAAGAATAGATAAAGAAAGAATAAATAGAAGAATAAATAAAGAAAGAATAAATAAAGGAAGAAAAACATGAAAGAATAATAAAGGAAGAATAAACAAAGAAAGAATAAATAAAGGAAGAATAAACAAAGAAAGAATAAATAAAAGAATAAATAAAGAAAGGAAGAATAAACAAAGAAAGAATAATAAAGGAATAAACCAAGAAAGAATAAATAAAGGAAGAATAAAGAAGAATAAATAAAGAAAGAATAAATAAAGGAAGAATAAACAAAGAAAGAATAAATAAAGGAAGAATAGATAAAGAAAGAATAAATAAAGGAAGAATAAAGCAAGCAGTTCAAAGAAATTTCACCCTGCTTGAGGAACTCTGGACCAGAATATTCCTTTTTGTTAAAGTTTGGGGGTAAAATCAAAATTTATTACTCACTGCCTCTGAATCATAAGTAGCTGTAGCTGACTGGAAAAACAGACCTGCTATCAAAGCGGCTATATTAGCAGTGTAAGATGCTACAAATATAACTGAGAAACCACCCCAAACGTTGATTAGAAATTTATTAGGCCATGATTTAGGAGCTTTGAAGGCAACAAGATGACCGCAGAGTAATCCCCAGCATACCCATAACGCACTTGACATACTGAAACAAAAAATAAAGTACACAAATTACTCAAATAAAATGAGCTCAATATAGGTTTAGTCGATTAGTTTAAATAACAAAATGAGCTCAAAATAGGTTTAGTCGATTAGTTTAAATAACAAAATGAGCTCAAAATAGGTTTAGTCAATTAGTTTAAAAAACAAAACGAGCTCAAGATAGGTTTAGTCAATTAGTTTAAAAAACAAAACGAGCTCAAGATAGGTTTAGTCGATTAGTTTAAAAAACAAAATGAGCTCAAAATAGGTTTAGTCGATTAGTTTAAAAAACAAAACGAGCTCAAGATAGGTTTAGTCGATTAGTTTAAAAAACAAAACGAGCTAAGATAGGTTTAGTCGATTAGTGTAAATAACAAAATGAGCTCAAAATAGGTTTAGTCGATTAGTTTAAAAAACAAAATGAGCTCAAGATAGGTTTAGTCGATTAGTTTAAATAACAAAATGAGCTCAAAATAGGTTTAGTCGATTAGTTTAAAAAACAAAATGAGCTCTAAGGTTTAGTCGATCAGTTTAAATAACAAAATGAGCTCAAGATAGGTTTAGTCGATTAGTTTAAAATACAACATGAGCTCAAGATAGTTTTAGTCGATTAGTTTAAACAAAATCAATTCGAAGTACAAATTAACAAGTAACAGACTGAGTCGAACATAAAAGAGGATTAATGGTTTAAAAACTAACAGGTTAGATCGAAGATAATAAAATACATTTTAACGAAATCTTACCTAAAATTTTTAGTTCGTTGCCGTCCCCATGGATTTAATCCAAACGGACTCAACCACTCATAAATAGCAACAGCTACAGCTGTTACGTTTAGCGACGTAAATATCGCTATCCATAGCTGAGGTGAAAACGGCAAGAGAAACGCCAGCAAAGGCACATCCGTTTTGGTTTTAGGTGCAGCTAAAAACGATACTCCACCGAAGTAGAACGGAGTTGAAAAGTCGATTACTTGTTCCCTGAAACAAGAATGTGAACAAAGAGGTAGATATTATAAAACACTTATAATAAATATAAATAATAAATCAATAAATATGAAGAGAATATACCTTTGTCTGCTTAAGCTAAAGGCTGTGAAAGCAAGGTGAGCATGTCCAGATATTAAATCTCCCACCAGCCCGGACCATCTAAAAAAAATATACAAATAACCTGTACACATTGACTGATACTAATCCTAAATAGTGTTTTTCTAGAATTGATTTTTCATTATTTAATTTGAGATTAAGGTTAAATTCAATTATGATATCAAGGACCTAGAGGATCTCTTAAGGCTTCCTTAAGGGTTAAATTAGACTTAAATGGTCTCTTAAGGTATATCATTCGATACTACCGAGTTTTGACACAATATAAATTGTGCGAGAGACACCTAGGAAATGTAACAAGCGAAACGCATGCTTCATACATCTGTAAACTGTTGCATCATTTGACATTCGTCATCATTGATGACTCAGTATATCCAACCATTTTGATCCGTTTTAATTATCAAGGCACAGACAGAGCCAAAACTCAATCTGACCTCCAGGTAAATTCCAAATAATATAAAGCAAAGTATTTACCAGAGACAAATGGTGCTTCTTACCACCATCAAGCATGATGGTGATGGTGATGGTGATTGATACTAACCTTCCAAAGAGATTTATTTATTTATTTATTATAAGCTTGTGGTTGCTTTACATTCAAAGGTCTCACAATAGTCAATTCATGAATACAAAATAAAACGTATAAAAATTATGTAAGATAATAATAATAAATCATATATTTGTTTAAGAAAATACAATCTTGTACAAATAGAAATCTGTGCTGTAAATAAACATGCTTTTGATGCTTCTAATCAAATTAGAAAAATTAAACAATACCTAATAAATAATAAAAGTAAAATAATATGCGTTGCTTCCTTTTTTAAATAAACTATCTTTTAGAAAATAAAATTTATAGATGAACTTGTCTAATAATTAAAGACTTGGCTATATAATAATACAGTTTTTTCATAGTGACAAGATGTGGGTTAGTAAATATTTTCGTGAAGAAGGATTTTTTCCTTAATACATCCTGTAAATAATGTTCTTATATCTGATAAAACATTACATTCTAGTAAAAAGTGGTTCATTGAATCATCATATGAATTACAAGTTTGCAATAAGTATCTGAATCGAATCTATAATTTTTTCCGTCAATGTATAAAGTAGTTATTTGGGGATTACGATCCTAATTTGACTTATTGTTCTAGTGATAATTTAAACCAACTCTAAATTTCAGATAAGATTCTCCGTTCGTTGAAAAGGTAGAAATTTCTTTATATAAAAGAGAATAAGACGATTTAAGAACTCTCTCAACATCTGATTGGTGTAAATAATTATTAAAATTGTTTAACAGGGTAGGAGTAGCTGCAATAAGCTCATTTAAGTTTAAATTTAGCACATACTCGCTATTTATTTACTGAGGAAGCTTTCCAACTGAGACCCCAATTATACTGCTCATTGTTAATTGCTTTTGACTTAATATGAAGTAGAGATTGATAACATATTTTGGGGAATGTAAGATATTATTAAGTTAAAAACGTACCAGTTTACATTATTTCAGGATACACTATAATATCATTTTGGAAGTCATTGACAAAGTAATAAGCTTTATTAATCAGTATTTCTTTAATAACCTTTTTAAAGGAATCCATAGGAAGATCTACAATACTAGTAGGCAGCTTATTAAAGCATTTGATTCCATTCACCATCGATTGGCTTGACTTACGAAGTCAGGAGAATGCCATATTTATATTTGTATTAAGTCTAGTTAAATAACCATGATTTATATAATTATTTAATTCATGGTGTCTGTTCTTAATGTACACTAAAACTGAAAAAATGTATGCCGAATAAAGCGTTCAAAGTCTATTTTATTTGAAACTGGCTGTATTTTAGTTTTTTCGGAAATTGACTTTTTTGTCACTTAAGAGTTCGTATCAGCTTTAGAAAGTTTTAATCGATTCAGCGCCCCAAAAAACTTTGAAAACGACACCCTACTCGAAACTTATTTTTTTATTGACCGTAATTTTGTTTTCCGGTAACTAAGCATGTTATTTTTGACTTTTTGGTCACTTAGAGTAAACGTATCGTTTTCAGACCAGTTTCATTTGATTCAGCAAATCATTACCCTCTTAAAGGTAATATCATCTTCGAACCGTTTCATTGATTAGCAAACATTCTTACCCTCTTAAAGGTAATCGTATCATCTCGAACCAGTTTCATTTGATTCAGCAAACATTCTTACCCTCTTAAAGGTAATCGTATCATCTTCGAACCAGTTTCATTTGATTCAGCAAACATTCTTACCCTCTTAAAGGTAATCGTATCATCTTCGAACCAGTTTCATTTGATTCAGCAAACATTCTTACCCTCTTAAAGGTAATCGTATCATCTTCGAACCAGTTTCATTTGATTCAGCAAACATTCTTACCCTCTTAAAGGTAATCGTATCATCTTCGAACCAGTTTCATTTGATTCAGCAAACATTCTTACCCTCTTAAAGATACATTAAAAAAACTAAAAAGATCTCTAAAGGCCTTCTTAAAAGTTTTTAAAACAATTTCTACAGTCTATCGTTTAGTTTAAAAATCTTGACAGGTCAGTTTAGACACCACTGATTCCTAAGAAAAAAAATCCCTGCAAGAAGGGAGCGGGAAAAACTAAGTAAACAAATCAGGTTATTTTAACCGTATTTCCTTGGCGATGTTTTTTTACATTTCTTTTGTGTAGTTTTGTTTTAAAATATAATTTTTAAGATTAATTTGAAAGAAGTTTTCAAAACGATGTAATCAAAAGAAGATCCACAAAGTGAACGATTGCCGGGAAGAAGGTTTTTTCCCTACAGCGGTTATTGTGGTAGGGATTTTTTTTCTCTTTAAGTGAGAGGGTTGGCGGCTTCTCTGATTGGTCAATCCCCAAAATACTTATGACCTTGGGGATTTTTAAACTAAACGATAGACTGTAATTTGTGACATTTACATGATACATTAAGGAGAATTATTAGCTTCCTTTTGAATATAGCTACTTAAGGCTTCCTTTTGAACAGGTTAGGGAGGAATAGGTAAAGAAAATACCTTTGATTACAAACTCTTGTAAATAAGCAAACCTGGTGGATCCGGTATCTTGGTTCCTCACTTTGGATCCAAACATGTTGTCAGGAACAGTTATAAGAGTGATATCAATTGTATCGATCGTCAGCTACAGCTCTTAGTAATCCATGGCGTAAACACTAGCACACATCGCCTTCAAGAGTAACTTGTTAACGAACAATAATACAACTAATAAAGATATTAAGAGAAGAATTTCAACCGGGTCCCATTGCAAAATCCTATATAAAAAAAAAAATTCGATCACCCTTTCGTTTTCCCGCCATTGGTATTGCCAACCTTACAACTATTTCTTTGAATCACGAATGGTTATCCAGTGATGTCACCAAGTACCTGAAGGTATTTTTCTTTCCAAAGTTGGATACCTGCTGCTTCTATTAAAACAGCTGTTTTTGACATGTAGAGAGATATAGCGTGATGAGTATAGAATAGAATAAGAAAAGCACAACTCTCGACATTTAATCAGGGGCTGGAGTATACAGAGACTCAACCAAATTTTAAAATTATTACAATTCTATGTTTGACGATGCTATTTACTTTTCTTTTCCAAGGGGTAGACACACTTTATTACTGCACCAAAATTAATTAATTTTGTCACATCCAAAAGTTTAAGTACCCAAGAAAACAAACATTTTCACTCCTGGTAATTGTGGAAATCTTTACATTTTTAAGATACAGCCAATCGAAATATCATCTATCTTCTCTCTCTCTCCCTTTAAACTAAACTGGTAATGTGTTGCATCAAGAACTCACGTCAGAAGAATTTATCAAATTAAAATACTTAATAACAGATTTGCTTTGCTCGATAGATAGAACATAAAAACATATGCAAGCTGGAATTCTAAAATAGAAGGCAAAAAATTTAAAAAAAGTTCGTTTCGCTCACTAAATTGTATATATTTATGAGAATGCATAGTAAAAAAGGGCTCGCTTTGCTCACTGAATTTCACTAGTTACTTAGTTTGCCTAGCAACTAGTTGCTTAGTTTGCCTAGGAACTTGTAGCTTAATTTGCTTAGCAACTAGTAGCTTAGTTTGCTTAGTCACAAGTTACTTAGTTTGCCTCGGAACTTGAAGCTTAATTTGCTTAGCAACTATTTGTTTAGTCACTAGTTACTTAGTTTGAATAGCAACTAGTGGTTTTAGTTGGTTCAGCAACAAGTGGCTTGGCAATATTAGCCTAAGCTTAAACAACTGCTATCCTTGCACTTACCTGGTACCATTATATTCTCTCATCAGTCTGCAAGGTATACCTCTAAGGCAATAAGGTTTCTTAGCATCCAAAACATCAGTAGCCATAACGAACGGTGCTGCTAAAGCAGTAGCTACGTTGACAACTGTTCTAGCTCCTCCACATGGACCTCCTGTTGACAAAGAAATTTCATTCTATTAATATGTAACAGGACTGGAGAACTGGGGATAAACTAGCCCCTCCTACATGCATGGCCAATAACAGGCACTACAGCCTATCGTTTAGTTTAAAAATTCCCAAGGTCATAAGTATTTTGGGGATTGACCAATCAGAGAAGCCGCTGCCAACCTCTCACTTAAAAAGAGAAAAAAATCTCTACCACAATAACCGCTGTAGGGAAAAACCTTCTTCCCGGCAATCTTTCACTTTGTTTGTGGTTCTTCTTTTGACAACATCGTTTTGAAAACTACTTCCAAATTAATCTTAAAAATGATATTCTAAAATAAAACTACACAAAAGAAATGTAAAAAAAAAACATTGCCAAGAAAATACGGGTAAAATAACCTGATTTGTTTACATAGTTTTTTCCCGCTCCCTTCTTGTAGGGATTTTTTTCTTAACAATCAGTGGTGTCTAAACTAACCTGTCAAGATGTTTAAACTAAACGATAGACTGTATGAAAATTTGATAATTAATAATAAAATAATTCTTGACTTGCAGCCCAGACACGATGCAGGTCGGGTGTCGGCGTTTACCATTCAAAGCTCTGTCTACCAAGCAGGAAATATCTTTAGAATAGTAATTCCTCTTTTGTAGCACTATTTATTTTATAGAACTCCCACATCTTGATAGGAAATTTAAACACAACAGCTTCGGATCTCACTTCGGTTTTTATTTAATTTATTTATTTTAATTGTTATTTGACTGTGTTAATTTGTTTTAATTAACTGTGATATCAGTTTTAAGTTTTTTGTTTGTCTGTGTAATTATCTAGTCAACTATGATTTTGTAAAAATTTACCTGTGATGCCTGAAGATGCCTACAATGTTAGGTGAAATATATAGCTAAATAATAAGTTTTTGTTGTTATTATAGAACTTTAAGCTGTTGTGTTTAAATTTCCTATCAAGATCTTTAGAATACATATTTGGTAAAGTTGACCACATTTAATAATATTTTACTTTTCCTTATTTATACCGTATAGGTATATAGGAAAAGTATTGTGTTTGCAAAAAAATCCGAAACCGGGATGAAACCGGAATTATCCGTTTCAGGTGTTTTAAAGGCCTCCTGACTGGTTTTCTCAAAGTTGTCTATCTGTATGTGTTTGTGTGTGTGTGAGTGTGTTTGTAGTTGTGTCTGTTATCATCGCAGCTCCGAGTGTATTAATGCATAAGAATTGAAACTTTGTACAAAAATCAATCTACCGCTGTAGTTGTGATATTCGGGAATTTTTTTTATGATGTCATTAACGCGCAATAATAAAATCAAAAAACACGGAACAATTATGCAATCTGACTGAAATTTGGCACGCATGTAGCTATGTATAAGACTAACTAACATATGTGCCAAGTTTTAGTTTAATTATGACATTAGTTTATAATGCTCATTATCAGCATTAGTTTTAATTTTTATGGAATAACTTATGCACATTTTTTTTTTTTAAATTGTAAAAAATCATGAAAATGATGAGTTGAAATTTAGTACAAGTGTATACCTTTACTTAATAAATAAGTACACAAAGTTTCTTTTCAATACCACAAGTTGTAACGGAAATTTTAGTTTGAAATTTTAAGTTTAAAAATCCGTGGGATTTTTATGGAAATTCTTTGAAAATTTATTTTATTTTAATTTTGGATAGTTTTATTTTTAATCTGGTTTATTTTTTTTCTATTGGGGTACATTTTATTTTGGTTGAATAGGTTCTTAATTTTATTTAATTTAGTTTTGTAGTAGAATATTGAGGAGGCTTTGATTTTTCACTCGCAACCGAGGTTAGGAAAATTTGGTTGTCCGCTTGTGGCCTCAACGTTGCTGAGGGCTTGTCCCTTTTTCTTAATTAATTTGAAAGTGTTTTCAGTCTAAGAATTTAGTTTGGTTAAATTATGTTGTTCAGGATAGTCTGTAAAAGTTATAGTCACCCTTCAAATGAAGGGTTCTAGTCTTGGCTAAGCTGGCAGGTCTAGGCAGTACTTGGTTCCGAATTTGATTAAAATGAATACAACGTATTTTAGTCAACCGTTCATCCTTTCTCCTCAACCAACCTTTTAAACACATTCTAGTTTTATGATTTAAATTAAGTTTTAAGTATTGTATAGCCTTATTTAAACCTAAAGTATAGATTTTACTTTTTATGTCAACTTTCATAGTGATGCAATAGAAATATATACATTAAATCATCTTAATTGTGGTTATGAATCGTAACCAGGTTATGAACACCTTCTCTATACAGCATAAATTTAACTTAATTATTAATCTGAATCAATATTTTGTCATGAAAAACATATAGAAGTTAACAATATAGTTTATTCTTATAAACTTTAAAGGAAATGAGTTATTCTTTATTGAGTACTTAGTTTGTAAGTAACCCTACGTCATATTAATTTTTAAGTCCATTTGGACTTCAATGAAGGCACCATAGGTTTGGTTCTTTTCCTTCAGTAATCTAAAGAGAACCTGGCGCTCTATTTGTTACTTGGAAGCAGTGAAACCATACTGTATTCTAGTATGGTTAGATTCTGAGACTAAGTTCCAAGTTAAGCCCACCTCTGCGGCCTGACTGAGTTGGGTATTTAAATAATATGTTATAAAGTATATCCACGATTTTTGTTGGATAATAAAAGTTAAGTAGCATTGAGTGTGGTCAGAGCTGTATGGATGACCGTTGAGAATGGAACAAATGTATTTACTATCTGAGGACGAGCGAAGCAAGTCCGAAAACATGTTGGAGTTTAAATTTGCCGAATTGTATATTCTGAGGACGAGCGATTTACAGCGATTAGCGATTACATTACTAAAAGCCTATGTTAATTATAATTATCTTTGTTTCTATGTAAATCACACGATTTAGACAATAGTTAAATTTTGATTTGTTTTCTCTCAAATTTCATTTATATCCCCAGCTACCTCCTCTCTAAATGTTATAAATCTCATTCCATTACTGTTCTACATTCCCTCCCTCATTAATATTTAAATAAGTTTTGGTTGAAAATACAAAATTTTCTAGAGGAAACCCCATTTAGTGTTTCCAAGTATTATTTTCACGAAAATTTAAATTTTCTATAAACGCTTTAATTTAATTTAAACGAGTAATTTATATATTCAAAAATTATTACACTATATTATTTTTTTTTAAATCATATAATACAACAAATATAGAGATATATTACTAGAGTTATATATTATATAAGTTATATATAATATAGAGATATATTAGTTTAAGTTTGATTCATCGGAAAAGTAACTTGACCACATTTGATAATCAAATTAATCAAATAACCAGAACAAAAACACAGAAACTTATATAGTAGAACGTTTAAAATACAAATCAAATAACAAACGATGTGTGGGAAGCCGAAAATAATTGATTTACTATAACATTACTCTAGAGAAGGTTTCAATGAGGTTACACAGAACCCCTAAGAGCCCAAGATATTTCAGGCCTCTTACTGTATTGAGATGTGCTATGCCCTCTCTAGTATATATCTCTATGACAACAAATATCTACCATTAGTTCGAAAGATGAGCAATAAAGTATAAATTTATTTACTAATATAATTTTTTATTAATTTAATCGACTAAACCACATACTTGAGCTCATATATATAATTTAATAAATACGTTAAGCTACAATTTAAAATGCTTTAAATATTGTAATGCACGGATATTTATATTAGTATTTTATGAATAATCAATCATTAATTAATAATAGAACATAATAATTCAGCAACCGGAAGTATTGCCAACTTTTTTTTTAGAATATTGTATATTGTAAGGGTGGCAGCATTACTTAGTTGGACCAGTGAACCGGCTTTCATGTTATCAGTAGTGCTCCTTCTATATATAGTATCATTCTAAGGTTATTGTCTTTGATAAAATATCAAAATTGATTTTTATTTGACATAAAACTATTTTTAATTTTCCTCATTTATGCAGTAGGTATATAATAAAAAGTATAAAGTTAGCAAAAAAAAAAAAATACAAAATCGGGATTCACCGGAATAACTCGTTTCAAGAGTTGTTCAAGTGTCAAATCATAGAATAATTCTTGGCATTATAATAGACCAAGAGCCCAGGAGTGTTTTGTTAATAAAAAGTGTAATGGCTGGAACCGGTCTCAATTTTTCGTAAATACCTTCCTGAACAAGGATCTGCAATTCTGCCGACTCGGATGGGTGTCCCAGCAGAACGCACTTTAGGGGTCAAGGTTCTGCCTGGGACACCCATCCGATACGAGTCGGCAGAATTGCAGATCCTTGTTCAGGAAGGTATTTACGAAAAATTGAGACCGGTTCCAGCCATTACACTTTTTATTAACAAAACACCCCTGGGCTCTTGGTCTATTGTTTTAGAGCATTCCCTTCGGAAAGAATGGCGGGAGTCAAACCTCAGACCAGGGGCGGACTGGCCATTGAGGGCGAGGGCGGCAGCCCTCCTTCGGCCCCTCAGCTAAAAATAAAATTAAAAAAATTAATAACATTAAATGTTTTTAAAGATATAGTATACATTCATGTACTTATTATAATTATGTGAAGCCGAAAATAATTGATTTACTATAACATTACTCTAGAGAAGGTTTCAATGAGGTTACACAGAACCCCTAAGAGCCCAAGATATTTCAGGCCTCTTACTGTATTGAGATGTGCTATGCCCTCTCTAGTATATATCTCTATGACAACAAATATCTACCATTAGTTCGAAAGATGAGCAATAAAGTATAAATTTATTTACTAATATAATTTTTTATTAATTTAATCGACTAAACCACATACTTGAGCTCATATATATAATTTTAATAAATACGTTAAGCTACAATTTAAAATGCTTTAAATATTGTAATGCACGGATATTTATATTAGTATTTTATGAATAATCAATCATTAATTAATAATAGAACATAATAATTCAGCAACCGGAAGTATTGCCAACTTTTTTTTTAGAATATTGTATATTGTAAGGGTGGCAGCATTACTTAGTTGGACCAGTGAACCGGCTTTCATGTTATCAGTAGTGCTCCTTCTATATATAGTATCATTCTAAGGTTATTGTCTTTGATAAAATATCAAAATTGATTTTTATTTGACATAAAACTATTTTTAATTTTCCTCATTTATGCAGTAGGTATATAATAAAAGTATAAAGTTAGCAAAAAAAAAAAATACAAAATCGGGATGTCACCGGAATAACTCGTTTCAAGAGTTGTTCAAGTGTCAAATCATAGAATAATTCTTGGCATTATAATAGACCAAGAGCCCAGGAGTGTTTTGTTAATAAAAAGTGTAATGGCTGGAACCGGTCTCAATTTTTCGTAAATACCTTCCTGAACAAGGATCTGCAATTCTGCCGACTCGGATGGGTGTCCCAGGCAGAACCTTTGACCCCTAAAGTGCGTTCTGCCTGGGACACCCATCCGATACGAGTCGGTAGAATTGTAAATCCTTGTTCAGGAAGGTATTTACGAAAAATTAAACCCGTTTCCAGCCATTTTTTTTTATAAACATATCCTTTATTTACAAAATATTTTTCATACATTATTATTTTTTAATATAATTTACAAGGATTATCTCTCTACAGAAGGATACTTACGTATCCTTGTGTCGTAGAAGAGAAGTATTTTGTACTGCAGTACTTAGAATCACCATTTATTTATTTTAAAGTCTTATAATTATAATTATTTATTTTCTTAAAATATACTTAAATTTTCCTTATTATGTAATGTTCTTTTTTTATATTATTAATTATATCTTAACTAATCTGTTATTATTTATCCCTATTTATGTTATGTTGCGTCAGTTATCTAATAAGTTTTTGTCCGTCTTCAAGTTGTTTTTTAAGTAAAATAAGTCTAATTTTATTCTTAAAAGTATTTCTTTTATCAGTCTGCTTAATGTGGTGAGGTAAGTCATTCCAAAGTATAGTTGCCTGATATAACCACTGTCTTTGTTCTGTTGTAGTCTTGGCAATTTTTCCCGACTCGCTTCGCTCGTCGGTAAATCTAATTGCCGTGACATAAAGACACACTTCTCGGCCTTATGGCATAAATAACTATTATCTGCTGCTCTTGTTCGACTTCGAACCACAGGCATATTATTTTTACAATATAATTATAGAGATTTAATATTTAATATTTTCTTGACACTTCAGGGAAATATACAAACAAATTCTTCTTACATAACTATATTTCGACTCCACTACGAGTCATATTCATGTCTAAAAATAAAAAGAAAATAAATAATAAATTTAAAACTACAAGTTTTTAAAATTCTTGTTATTGGTTTTCAAATTTATTATTTATTTTCTTTTTATTTTTAGACATGAATATGACTCGTAGTGGAGTCGAAATATAGTTATGTAAGAAGAATTTGTTTGTATATTTCCCTGAAGTGTCAAGAAAATATTAATTTAGTAATATGGGAAACAATGAAAACACTAGAAAAAAAAAAAATAATATTTAAATTATAAGTGCTAGTGGATTTTATACCATAAGGATTTAAATAAAAGTCTATCCACAAATAAATTTCAACCAATGTAATGATGACAAAACCGGCTTTTAACCTAATACAGGTTATCCTCAGTGCCGGTGAGAAGAAGCTAATTTTTCCTCTTGAGTCTTGTTACAAGATTTGAGACTGGATGCAGACAGTCTCAAATCTTGTAACTAAACAGGCATTATAATTGTCATTATTATAAATAAAAACATACCAATATTGCCACCAGGCCAGACAATGCGTTCCAGTCGGACGTCACAACAACCAACTATCTCTCCAACACTTCTCCAGTTAGTCGACTCTTGTATTGCTTCTGAAAGTAACAAAAACTTTGTCAGTAACAAGTCAATAAAGAAGTTTTTTAAGGTAGTACGTAATTGAGCACTTTATTGGACCGTTTTTAGGATGAGAAGGTAATCATTATTGTTATAGGAGGTTATTTAGTACTTTTCACCTCCGAGGACAATAATGAATGTAAAAAAAACTCCTAGGACGTAAAAGTAATTCATATATTGCCTTATATTGAATATTAACGAAGAGACTCATACTAGTAAGACTATAGAAACCATAGAGATATTATTATTAGAGGGACCCTATAGGTTAATTAGTGAAACATTGAAAAAGTAACCTGACCACCTTGGATTTCAAATACAATCAAATAATCAGTACAAAGTTACAATAACTTATAAAGGAGATTGTTAAAAATACAAATCAAAACACAATCAATGAGCGGAAAGCCGAAATCAATTGATTAATTATAACCTTAACTCACTCTTGAAAGAGGTTTTTATGAGGTTAAACAGAGCCCCAGAAAGATGTTTCAGGCCTCTCAATGTATTGAGATAGGCTATGCCCTCTCTAATATATATTTCTATGATAGAAACAAATAAGTATAAATCTCTTTGTCTGCTAACATCTTAAAAATAAGAAGACAAAGAGAAGAAGAAAATGAAGATATAAAGAACATAAAGAAGATGTAATATTACAAAATCACGTGTTCTTCACAGGAATAAAATAAAACAGTTTATCTTCTACATTCATAAAATATCCAATGAATATTTAATCTAAAAATAGGCCATCATCAGTGCCTCAAAAACAAAAAACATTCTACTTTTGTACCAGGGCGGAATATAGGTTCTCAAGTTGAAAATTGTGACATAAATTGAATATAAATGTATTCAAATACTACAGCATTCGGAGGGAGCTGAGGTACTAAACTTACAGTCTATTGTTTAGTTTAAAAATCCCCAAGGTCATAAGTATTTTGGGGATTGACCAATCAGAGAAGCCTCTGCCAACCTCTCACTTATAAAGAGAAAAAGAAAAAAAGACCCTACTAAATAATAACCACTGTAGGGAAATAACTTTCTTCCCGGCAATCGTTTACTTTGTTTGTGCTTCTTCTTGTCTTTACATTGTTTTGAAAACTACTTTTAAATTACTCATAAAAATCATATTATAAAATAAAACTACACAAATTAAATGTAAAAAATATCGCCAAGAAAATACGGGTAAAATAACCTGATTTGTTTACATAGTTTTTTCTGCTCATTGCTTCCAGGGATTTTTTTTCTTTAGAATCGGCGGTGCCTAAACTGACCTGTCAAGATTTTTAAACTAAACGATAGACTGTAAATACTTGAGTCTCGGGAAGAAGTAGAGAAATTGATTTGTAAACTGGTGTACTGTATTGAATACTTACTGGTAGTCAGAGGTTGTTTAACTTGTTTAGATGAAACGCTTGCACTGAATCCCTCCGGGAGTAGATTTAAAATTTGGAACCTAGCTGCCAACGTCTTACCAGAGCTCTCGTTAGACTCGTACATACGTCCTTCCAGAGTTTCCTTTGTACCTTTCCGTAGTTCCCTGAAACATATTCGTGTACACAGTCTTAAATATAAAGCACATAAACATGCATCTTTCTCACCGAGGAAGATGCATGTTTGCCAAATATATTTTTACTTGCGGTAGTTGATGCAACTAATTTCAGTTTTTTTCGGAACCACCTAAAACCAGGGAGTTAGACCACTGTGTCCCCCGCCCCCACCCCTACAGTATGAATTTCTACATCACTTTACTTGGGGTACATTTTTTGTGTTAGCCTATTATTGGTGGTGTCGATACGTCGAATTCGATGCGACCATTCTAAGTGACTAAAAGGTCGAAAAACCATGGTGAATCACCGGAAACCAAAATTTTGGTCGAAAAAAAATTTTTTTGAGTAAGGTATTGTTTTCAATGTTTTTTGGGACGCTGAATTGAAAATTCAAAATTAGTCTTAAGCTGTACGATCACTTAAAGTGACCAAAAAGTCGAAAAACGGTAATTAATTTTCGGAAAATCTAAAATACGGCGAGTAAACTACGTATTTCTTCTTCTTCTTCTTCTTTCACTTTTTTGTCTTATAAATTAATATGACAGACAATACTAATGTTTTTTTTTAACTATCTTTATTATTTGTATTATTGGACCTCTCTCTCTACGTATTTCAAGCAGGGAGTTGATTACCACTAAGCTATAAACGAGTGCGACTAATAGTGCGCGTGCGCACTGCTAATTTTAGAGCCATAGTTTTGTAAAAGCGACAGGATAATTATGCGCATTTCCTTTGGAAAATATAAACAAATTAAGTTACGAGCTGTGCTTGATAATTGAGTAACTGCTTAAGTTATAAAGCATAAACCGAAACCATAAGCAACAGATGGGTTGTTAACCACGGAAACACGTATTCCAAAGGAACTTCGCCCGACATGCGGACCACCGTACCAGAATTTAAACTAATAAATTTGAAATACAATATTCACAGGGCAAATAAGTGTCGCCACCGTTTTCAAGGAAAATAGATGGGCATGGGACAACTTGTCCCATAATTGTCCAGTAATTTTTACTTTTCCTCATTTATACCGTAGGTATATAGGAAAAGTATTGTGTTTGTAAAAAAAATCCGAAACCGGGATGAAACCGGAAATATCCGTTTCAGGTGTTTTTAAGGCCTCCTGAGTGGTTTTCGCAAAATTATCTGTTTGTATATGTGTGTGTCTGTTATCATCACAGCGCCCAGTGTATTTATGCTAGAGAGTTGAAATTTCATACAAAAATCAGTCTATAGCTGTTGTTGTGCTATTCGGAAAATACTTTTTTATGACGTCATTAACCTGCAATAATGACTCAGCAAAATTTTCGAAAAATCATAAAACGCGAAAAAATGATGCGATCGAGTAGAGATTTGGCACACATAAGACTATGTATAAGACTAACTAATGTGCTGTTTCATCTCATTATCAGCATTAGTTCAATTTTTATTGAATGACTTACGTGTACGTTTTTAATATATCATAAACAATTGGAAAATGGTCTAATTCAGTCGAAATTTAGTACAAGTGTATACTTTTACGTAATAAATAAGTACACTAAGTTTCGTTTTAATACGACAAGTATATCCATGATTTTTGTTGGATCATAAAAGTTAAGGATCACAGTGCTGTATGGGTGACCGCTGAGAATGATACGGATGCATTTACTATTTAAAGAAGAGCGAAGAGAGTCCGAAGGCAGACTGCAGTATAAAATTGGCGAATTGTATATTTTGAGGACGAGCGAAGTGAGTCCGAAGGCAGACTGCAGTATAAAATTGGCGAATTGTATATTTTGAAGACGAGTGAAGTGAGTCCGAAGGCAGACTGGTTGATAGGAAGGATGAAGTAGAGCTACGAGTGCCCGAGGGAGTAATGGGTGGGGGTTGATAGGAAGGATGTAGTAGTGCTACGAGTGCCCGAGGGAGTAGTGGTGGGGGTTGATAGGAAGGATGTAGTAGTGCTACGGTGCCTGAGGGAGTAGTGGTGGGGGTTGATAGAAGGATGTAGTATGCTACGAGTGCCCGGGGGGGGTAGTGGTGGGGGTTGATAGAAAGGATGTAGTAGTACTACGAGTGCCCAAGGGAATAGTGGTGGGGGTTGATAGGAAGGATGTAGTAGTGCTACGAGTGTGAGGGAGTAGTGGTGGGGTTGATAGAAAGGATGTAGTAGTGCTTCGAGTGCCCGAAGGGTAGTGGTGGGGGTTGATAGAAAGGATGTAGTAGTGCTACGAGTGCCCAAGGGAATAGTGGTGGGGGTTGATAGAAGGATGTAGTAGTGCTACGAGTACCCGAGTGAGTAGTGGTGGGGGTTGATAGGAAGGATGTAGTAGTTGCTACGAGTACCCGAGGGTAGTGGTGGGGGGATAGAAGATGTAGTAGTGCTACGAGGCCTGAGGGAGTAGTGGTGGGGGTTGATAGAAAGGATGTAGTAGTGCTACGAGTGCCTGAGGGAGTAGTGGTGGGGGTTGATAGAAGGATGTAGTAGTGCTACGAGTGCCTGAGGGGTAGTGGTGGGGTTGATAGAAAGGAGTAGTAGTGCTACGAGTGCCTGGAGGGAGTTGGTGGGGGTGATAGGAAGGAGGTAAGTGCTACGAGTACCGAGGGATAGGGGGGAGGGGTTGATAGAAGGATGTAGTGCTTACGAGTGCCGAGGGAGTTGGGGGAGGGGTTGATAGGAGGATTAGTAGATCTACGAGGAGTAGTGGTGAGGGTTGATATGAAGGATGTAGAAGTGTGACGAGTTCCCGAGGGAGTAGTGGTGGGGGTTGATAGAAAGGATGTAGTAGTGCTACGAGTGCCCGAGGGAGTAGGGGGGAGGGGTTGATAGGAAGGATGTAGTAGTGCTACGAGTGCCCGAGGGAGTTGGGGGGAGGGGTGGATAGGAAGGATGTAGTAGATCTACGAGTACCCGAGGGAGTAGTGGTGAGGGTTGATATGAAGGATGTAGAAGTGTGACGAGTTCCCGAGGGAGTAGTTGGGGGGGATATATTTACTAGAAAGAGACCCTATTGGTTAAATTTTGAAACATCGAAAAAGTAACCTGACAACTTCGCAAAAATATAATCAAATAATCAGTACAAAATTACAGTAAATTATTTAGAAGAATGTTAAAAATATAAATCAAAACACAAACAACGAGCATAGAAAACCGAAATCATTTTATCTATATTATCCTTAACTTCGTCTTGAAGGAGGTTTTAGTGAGGTTACACAGAGCCCCTGGGAACCCCAAAACTATATTTTTAAGACTTTCAATATTAGTACGTTCACACACACTTCTAGATCCGCGGATCGTATTGATACGATCTCTCATACGGTAATATTACTTGTATGAACCATGCGGAGGGGATCCGATCGCATACGCTAGAACTAGGGAGATGGAATCTAAATGTGGTCGCTTACGGGGTCTCGACACTGCGTAACGTCGACACATGTGTTGATCTTACGCAAAATCAGGACAGAGGTATCACGTGACTAATTTTTGTTCTGTGCTATTTTGTCGTTACATCGACACATGGCATGGTTTAACGATGTCTCGACAAGTCATAGTCTTGACACTACATAACATCGACAGACGACGGCAATTCTCAAGTAGTCTCATGTGGATCACCGCTCCAGAATGTTTTGTGTTAAAAGAGTTTTTTTGAGTTGAAGTCTGGTGTTGATGTTAACCTCGGGTGTCCTGTAAAACACACTTGGGGTTGTTTTTTTACAAACACAATACTTTTCCTATATTACGGTATAAATGACAAAAAGTAAAAATGACACAATGTACAGGACATAATGGGTCGAATTAACCACAATTTTTGCTACTCTTTCATTTTAGATAATGGAGTTTTTCAACCACACTAGAACGTGTCTCTCTTTGAATTTTAACCACACGATAAACTGAATCAGACTAGGGTATGTACACGTGTAATGGATACAACCACACTCACACATAATACAATTAGAGTGACGTTAGTTTATTTTTAATGGAGACACATGGAATTTACTTCCATTTCTCGCGTGATAAGAGGTGGAATAATATTGATAAGAAAAGTCTGATAGTTGCAAGGATCTTGAATAAAGGGGATGACGCACTAAGTCGATTTGCCATACAAAAAAGTGACCCCATCGAAAACTGAAACATAGAGAGAATTCAACACGAAACACACTTCAAAAACCAACTGTAAATGCCGGTACAAACTGCGCATTCTTACAACAGCGCAGGTCTTAAATTTTAGAGGCAAACTTACCTCTTAATCTTGTACAAAAGACTCAAAGTCGCAGTGCAAAAGGTTTTACACCTACCCTCACAATTAATAATAATACCTCTTAATGGTTTTCCATTGTTTATTACTTGAGAAGGTTATAAACAGGCTTAAATTGTCATTCACTAAAGTGGCTAAGTGTAGTCCAAAATTCAAAATTAAATAAGCACAAATAACTTAACAATCACCAAAAATGTAACAATCACGAGAAGCACAGAAGAAAGTTGAGAAGCAAACTAAAGCATACTCGGCAACCTTGCTACATAACCTGCTTTTGGCCCTTATTTTAATTATAACCATGGGGAAGGTAAGTTTGCTCCTATTTCTCTATCTCTTACAACTTCCATAGGGTCAAAAATGTTCCTTAATGCGTCATCCCCTTTATTCCAGATCCTTGATTCAAAGAGATAGTTGTAAAGTTGGCAATACCAATGGCGGGAAAACGAAAGGGTGATCAAATTTTTTTTATCATAGGATTACCATGGGAACTGATAAAAATTCTTCTTTTATTTCTTTATTTTTAGTTAATTTGTGATAAATGAGGTAAAAATTAATAGAACGCACATCGGTGCTGAAAAATATTTCATAGATAAATACTTCGATTATTCCAATAATTATTTAATTATCCACGGATAATTTAAACAAACATTTTACAATAAAGTGAATTTATTGAGTTATTAATAATTTTAGTGAGTAAATAAAATTGATTAATAAATTAAAACAACATTAAGGTGAAAATCAGCTTGTTATCAGTTAATTTAAATACCTGTTTCAACTAAAAATATTCCAAATATAAAAAAGAATACACATTATTTTAATTAACAGTAATAAATTGCTTAGGAGATGCCCTATGAGGCATTGCCATAATTGAAGTCCGTCTCGTAAATTTATTAAAAATTGTAAAAAATCAGAAAATGATTTAATCAGGTTTGAATTAAGTACAAGTGCATAAAAATAAAAAAATAAAATGCCCGTTTTAGGGCCTTTCGGCCCATCAGGGTATTCACCCTGCGGGAACCACCTCAGGCGGGTTGCATCTACTACACTCTAAGAATTAATTAAAGTTGGCGAAATCATTTTAATACAAATACTATTCATAAAATCTTAAAGCATAGCCCGGGCTGCGAACCCCGGACCTCCGGTGCCGAAATCGAACGCCTTTACGATCACGGCCACGGAGGCAGACACAGTGCATACCTTTACTTAATAAATAAGTAAACAAAGTTTCGTTTCAATACAACATGTATATCCATAATTTTTCTTGGATCATGAAAGTTAAGCAGCATTGAGCGTGGTCAGAGCTGTATGGATGACCGTTGAGAATGAAACGGGGCTGAACTTCGGTATACGGTGCACCCTGTTATCAATACTATAATCGATATATTTTTAATTTAGAGATGTGGACGTAGGAATAATCGATATATGCCTTTTCTTTTACGTTTATGAACATATTTTATTATTTTTTTAAATGTTTTTTTGTTTTTTTTTTTTATTTGTTGTAAAATGGTTTATAACTATTTGTCTATTTTATAACGATTTACCTGAAACGGATGCATTTACTATTCAAAACGTTAAAATAGAATTTAAAATGCTTAAAATTTGTAATGCACCGATATTTATATTAGTATTTTTGAATAACCGATTACTAATTAATAATAGAATATATTAGTTCAACAACCGGAAGTATTGCCACCTTTGTTATATGAAATTGTATATTGTTAGGGTGGCAGCATTCTTAAGACCACCAGTGAAACCACTTTGCTCCTTATCAGTTATGCTCCTTCTATGTATGCAGGCCTGGGCAAAATTTTCAAGCAAAGGGCCGCTTAGTCTTTTTACAGCCAGTCGNAAAGTCAATTTATTCTCAAAGAATAAGGATTAAGGAACTTTAGCACTAAACGGAAAAAACAAAACGGAGTATCTTCGTCAGATCTTGAAATATAACTGAAGACAAATTTTGCTAGAAAACTAGGTGTAAAAATAATTTTAAAACGTATTCCTATGAAATATAAGATCAAAGGGATTGTATTTTATCAACTCCTTTTCGGCAATTCACAGAAGGCAAAATAGCTTATCTTTTTATCTTATTGTTGTGAAAATAAAAATTCGCTAAAATAATTAGAATTTCGCCAAATCCGACAATGAGAATTGATATGAAAGGCGGCCGCTCTTTATGTAATTGTTTTCTTATCTTACTAGTTTTTTGTTTCTCCAAACTTTAAAGTTAAAGCAACAATCAATTATTTCCTTATCTTGGTACACAACTTTTCATAATAATTTTGAATTGAATAATTTATTTGCTTATATACCTAATATTTTTTTAAAATTTATTTTATCTTTTTTTCCAAACATATTAATTTTGCCGGCGGGCCACATAAAAAAACTCCACGGGCCGCATATGGCCCGCGGGCTGTAGTTTGCACAGCCCTGCACATTATAATTCTAAGTTTGGCAGCTTGCTTAATAAAAAAAATACGGGCCTTCGGCCCGTAGCCGCTACGCGTTCTCGGCGCTTCGCGCCTCGTCCGCTCCGCGGCGTCGGCCTACCGGGCCGCTTCGCGGCCCGGGGGCCTCCCAGTGGCCGCTTTGCGGCCACATTGTTGTTGTTTTGTATTATGTATGGTTTCATTATAGTTTCTTGTTACATGGCATTTTGCCCGTATTTAGCGAATTTTCACAGCCTCGTTTCACAGGCCCGCTTCGCGGGCTGAGAGGCTTTCTCGCAAATTTGATTTTATTAATCTCTTTATTAATAGTAAGCAATGATATTGCAGTTAACAAGCCATATAAAAAAATAATATTATATTTAAATACATAACTAATTACGTTTTTATAGAGACATAAAGATACAGAAATAAATCCACAGTTGCAACTGTTGGAGTAACCTTGTATAAGGGTAAGAAAAAGATTATAGTTTCATCTTTCATCAGTTTTAGTTATCGTCCACCATACAAAGGGGTATGAACTCTTTCACACATTTATGATTGTTTATACAATTTAAAGAAAAATGTCAAATTTTTTTTGTAAACAAATTGTTTATTTGAGTATAACCTTTAGGTTGAAAAAAATATATTCATGATTTTTTAAAATAAAAATACCGTTTTCGTCACTTAGGATTGTCCGATTGAGCTGAACCGGTCGCAATCGTTTTAAGAATGACTTCGACCATATAAAGACTACTTCGAGGTTCTTCTATTTACAGGCCTGCTTAGCTCGGCGTGGATTAGTGGAAGCATTTTTGTCCTGTCTCTCTGGGACAGTAGGCTTACCAGGATGGAGCAAGAGGTAGAGGCTCCTCTAATATACTACATCCCCACCCTCTAACACTACTGAACCCAACAGATATCGTACGTGTCTTTGACCTAGACGCATACATATATACAAGATTATATATATATGTATACCGTTTGCGCCATTTGTGATGGTTCGATTGAGCTGAAATTGGTCTTAATCGATTCAGCTTGCCGTCTACCTATACCTATACTTGTTTTAAAGCCATTTCAAGTTTTCAAAAAAAAAATTTTCATGACGTCATAACTTTGATTGATGACGTCATAATGTTTTTATAAACAATAGGCCTCGTAACCTCCAAACATCTCGCGATTTGCAAGTTTCGTTTTCAATTTGAGAACGCCTTCAAGAGTTATCGTTCGCCATACGAAAGGGTAGAACTCTTACATACATATATATATAATATATATATATACATATATATATATAATATATATATATATATATATATATATATATATTATATATATATATATATATATATATTATATATATATATATATATACATATATAAACTTTTTTGGGACATATATTTTTGTTATCAGGAAGCCAATAGGAACCGATTCCGCTCACTCCCACCCTCAACTTCCGTCATCCGAACAACCTCATAAGCGTCATTTTCATAATGAAAATTCGCTAAAAAACTTTAATTACCTGTATACGAACCAGAAATTCTTTAGTTAATAAAATACAAACGCTAACCACTAGACCAAATTGATCTTAAACACAATGAGTACTTAATAGATAAATAAATAGTCTCTCCACAAAAAAGTATATTAATAGATTTATTCGAGAGTTAACTTTCTGCTGCATCCGGCCATCATCAGTCATTCTCTGGAGTGCTAAGAACGATCGTTAGTAACAATCACTTTCCAATCTTTATAGCGCACTATTTCCAATCTTGTGCGCTATAAAGATTGGAAAGAGATTGTTACTAACGATCGTTCTTAGCACTCCAGAGAATGACTGATGATGGCCGGATGCGGCAGAAAGTTAACTCTAGTAAATTTATTTACATGCTTTTTAGTGGAGAGACTATTTATTTATCTATTCTTGGATTACTCCACAGAGCAGGTATTTATATTATTAATGAGTACTTACTTTATAACTTGAGTAGTAAATATGGAAGTGCCCTGCTGATTATAACAACTAGCTGGTCCCTTCATCTGTCTGAAGGTAATGGATTCCAAACCTAATCTTGTAAGTGTTGTCTCCGCTGCTCGTCTGATTGCGTCTCCGACAAGTCTCACAGCCCCTCGAACCCAAAGCCTTTCTGTTCTAGAACCACTTGGGTCGACTCGTCGTATTGCCAGCAGACCAATCGGTAATCTGAAATACGAATATTATTTATCAACCAAGTGAGTAATAGTTATTTATGCCATAAGGCTGAGAAGTGTGTCTTTATGTCACGGCAATTAGATTTACCGACGAGCGAAGCGAGTCGGGAAAAATTGCCAAGACATAAAGACATTCTCAGCCGGATGGCATACACTATTTTTTTGAGGTAGCACTCATTAAATAAACTGCACTGTATACTTAATTGAAAAAACACAAACATCCAAATAACTCCATATTATCGTCGTCATTGAATTCATCCATAGCTTCACACTTTTACTCAAAAATGTAAAAGCTTTACAAATAAACACACAAAAATTGTCAATTAGAACACCTTTCAAAAACGAAAAAAAAATTAGTCTACGAACAAAAACAGAAACAAAATGAACGTTTTTAAAGAAACCTCATGAAGGTTTTACACAGATTGTTTTTTTGAACACGCTACATTACAGTAATGGCGGCAATATATGAATTACTTTTACGTCCTAGGAGTTTTTTTACATTCATTATTGTCCTCGGAGGTGAAAAGTACTAAATAACCTCCTATAACAATATTGATTGGCTTCTCATCCTAAAAACGGTCCAATAAAGTGCTCAATTACGTACTACCTCTAAAAAGATATTATTTCCCTGAGCAGGTTAAAAATTACTCTTAAAAAGTTTGTACGAAAATATCTATCGAATTAAGAAAAGGGAAATATGAAAGGCGGTCAAATTACAGATTTACTAATCAGAACAAGTTGGAGGTTAAACAGCCAAAATTAATTAATCAAAATACTCAACTTAGATTACAATACCTATAAAGCAACGCATTTATCAATTAAATCACTTTATTTAAGAAAACAATCGAGTGTATACACTATCAAGTTGGCAACCCAGATAAACAAAGGAAACAACTCTGTTGTGTAAACAAAACTTTACTGTTTTCGTTAATGGAATTCATAGACGTAACAAGTTAACCTCTCTATAACTTTAACTATTATAATTATTTACTTGAAACCATAGACAAAACATAGAGATATATACTTGAGAGGGCAGCCTATCTAAATACATTGAGCATTGAGTGGCCTGAAACATCTTTCTAGGGCTCTCAGGGGCTCTGTGTAACCTCATTGAAAACTCCTTCAAGAGTGAGTTAAGGTTATAAGTAATAAATTTATTTTGGTTTCCCGCACATTGTTAGTGTTTTGATTTGTATTTTTAACGTTATACTATATAATTTATTGTAATTTTGTACTCATTATTTGATTGTATTTATAAGCGAAGATAGTCAGGTTACTTTTTCGATGTTTCAAAATTTAATCTATCGGGCCCCTCTAGTAATTATATATCTATGAGACAGAAACATCATAACAATTATCTATTCCTTTTAGTATCCATACGTAACATCTCTTTGTAAGAAACAAGTAAACTATTTAAAATTTATGTTTGCAATAGAGTATTTGCAAAAATGTTTTATAGCATTATCTTAAAGTACGTCATATAAAGGAACCAACTGTAAAATATTAGAATGAATTAAATATTTTAGATAATAAATATAGCCAAAAAAACGAAAAATATATCCAAATATGTTTATTTGGGGGAAGACCACCGGCTTTACGTCTCTTCTAAAGGACATGGTACGCAGAATTTTTATCCCTCTCATAGAAATCCCAGAGGCCCGTTCTGGGATTGAACCCATGACTAAATAAACTCGGAAGTTTAAAGTCTATTCATTCTGTTTATTGGCCGCGTACCTTAACCACTACACCACGGGTGACTCATCACTTTTGTTAAGAGCATCGATCGTGGTCAGTAGTCGGATCAGTTAGATAAAAACTGATTTTTCTTCTTTGAAGATGACCAAAGGTAGACCGTAGATGTACTAAATAATAAATTAAGCGTTTTTCAAAATCCGGTGACGAGCCAATCGACTCCAAACTAGTGAGAAGGAGCTAACGAATCCGAAAAGGTTAAAAAGTTTCCTAGGTACCCAATACCTGTTTTTTTAATATTTTCATTGGACAAGCTTCGTGGGTAGTCTAAATTGATAAACTGAAAATATTTGTCATCTGCTAAAAGGTTTTTATATAATTCCCTTGTTTAATTAGTTACAGGGGTAAAAAGCTCACAAAGTATGTTTACCGTAACTTGAGGCTTGACACATAATTAGGATAGGGTTACCAGGGCTTACCTACATTAATAATATAACTAGGACAGAGTAATATAACGCTAAACTCTTCTTATTATCTCTTAAACTACCATTTCCATCATATAAGTTTAAAAATATTATCCAACTTTGTATCAGACAATGTCAACCGTAGTTGTCCCATTAAGTATTACCATGTTTCTAAAACATTAATGGTGGACACAATATAATTGTGCGAGAGACACCTAGGAAATGCAACAAGCAAAATGCAATGCTACATCTGGGAACTGTTCCATCATTCGACATTCGCCATGAGCCTGAACTCACTCTGACCTTGAGGCAATGTCGGCGCCCTGATGAGTTAGACGTAACGAAACAGAGTAGGACCTGACATTATGTCGAGCCATTATTCTTTCTTCGTTTATTCTTCTATTTATTCTTTCTTTATTTATTCTTTCGTTTCAAACTTCTCAATTTTGAGAAGTTTGAAAATTGACTAACCCTATAGGTTAGTTAAATAGGTTAGTTTTGACACAACAATATGATTTGTGTCAATCATATTGACACAATATAATTGTGCGAGAGACACCTAGGAAATATAACAAGCAAAAATGCAATCATTCGACATTTGTCATCATTGATGGCTCGACATAATGTCAGGTCCTACTCTGTTTCGTTACGTCTAACTCATCAGGGCGCCGACAGAGCCTCAAGGTCAGAGTGAGTTCAGGCTCATGGCGAATGTCGAATGATGGAACAGTTCCTAGATGTAGCATTGCATTTTGCTTGTTGCATTTCCTAGGTGTCTCTCGCACAATTATATTGTGTCCACCATTAATGTTTTAGCTGTTTTTGTTCGTAGACTAATTTTTTTTTCGTTTTTAAAAGGTGTTCTAATTGACAATTTTTGTGTGTTTATTTGTAAAGCTTTTACATTTTTGAGTAAAAGTGTGAAGCTATGGATAAATTTAATGACGGCGATAATATGGAGTTAATAATAATTGGACGTTTTTTTTCAATTAAGTATATAAACGGTCTGCAGCCAAAGAGAGGATTCAGAGAATTAAAAGATAGGTTTTTTGGTTTAAATTTTGGTTCCGGCGATAATTTGTTTTCGGTACATTTACACTTCTAAACATTAATTCTGGAACGGAGGTCTGCAATGCGGGCAAATTTCCTTTGAATAAACTAGCTTTAAACTAATGCGAATAAGGCTGGCAGTCCCGATGTTAGAATGATGTCTAAAAGTTTTGTATAGCCTATAGGGAAAAAATGACCATGACAATTTCCTATGATTATTTCATTATGATACTTTTGTATTTTTTAAGTAACCACTCTTTTAGCATTTTCAGTATCCAAAGGTAACTAAACTGAGTAGGCTTTCGCAGTTATTAAGGAGTAGATTTAGGTTTCCGTTTGTGACCGCGTCAATGTAGATAATGAATCCATCGTTTGGTTTCTGTGGGAAGCATCATCAGGAAGGTAGGACATCGTGGATAACTTTACCATGGTCAAACAATTAATCAGTTTTTCTCGTTAATTGTCAATGCTCGAAGACATTTTTTGTTTCGTTGAGCATTATGAACACATCCAAGCATGTCCTACTTACCTTAAAGTAAGCGAAATGTTGGATTCATCATCTACATTGATCTTAATTGGATTCAAAATCCGGGTACCACCGGAATACTTAAATTCTTATCACAAATAACCAGTCATAACCCAGAAATACGTGC
>JACMZG010001884.1:4985-64985 GCA_018340805.1 Microvelia longipes | reverse complement strand
ACTTAAAGTGGTCGTATTGACTTCGGACTGGGTTCATTCGATTCAGCGTCCCAAATTTTTGACCAATCATTTTTACGATATTGAAAATCGTAAACAAAATTGTACCATGGGGATCGTATCCATTCCCAAGGTTAATTTTTGTACCAAGTTAGACAGAATAATATTCATCCATTCGACAGATAGCATGTTTACAAAAATGTGCTAGAAATACATAATAAAAATACATCCACACACACACACACACATATATATAATATATATATATATATATATATATATATATATATATATATATATAATATATATATATATATGCATTTACAGTTTTACAAATCGTACTTTTTCGTGGTTTGGGACCTCTGAAACAGATGTTTGACAAAAAAAAAGTGGTGACAAAAATACCATATTTGGGAATAGTTACCAAAATATTTATTGTAAATTTTAACTTTCGCGAGTCAAATTGCACAGGGTAGACACTACTTTTTGAAAATATAAGACCATGTTTATAAGAATTAAATGTTGCTGTATGTGAAATGTTCCACCCTAAATATTGACGTATTTAGCGTTTGTTTAAATACTAAGCTCTAAAGTAATTAATTTAATACAAATATTGTAGTTATTTATAAACTTTAAATGTATTTGTACCAAAAACGATTAATATTTCTTACTTTTCAAGCTAACTATTGACATACGTTTTTGTCTATTTTCTTATAATATTAACAAAATTAATACAAATAGAATCATATTAAAACTATTACATGTCAAAAGAAATCAAGTCCAAGTACAAAGAATAGTTTATTAGCGATAGGTCGATCTACAAAATTAAAAAAAGTAAATAATAGCTTAAAAACATAATATCTGTAATGTATTTAAATAGAAAAAGGTAAGCGTAAACGAAAGTAGCGCTTACTAGTGAGTATTTGAGGTACTAACAGTAATATGGGGTACACTTTTCAGCTGAGCTCCACAACTTGTTCTATTTATAAAACTTTGATAAAAAATATTCTTTTCGGTTTGAACAGCTTTGAGTTTTTGATGGTTAATTTTGGATTATACTTTAACATTACTGCTTTATGAAATGAATATGTTTGTAAATTATCTTTTAAGGCAGGGTAAGTACAATGTATGTTCTTTTATTCTTTATGGAAAACTTCTTTTATGATTATTTTCGTTTGCAACCAATGGATCTCGATCTCTACATCTTTTGATGTTAAGATAATAGAAAAAAAATCCCTACCCTGTAACCAAATATTTTATTGTAAATATAGTGGAATAGATTAACATGTAATTTCCTCCCCAAACGGTAGCTTTGAAGGTTACATTGGGTTCGTTTGTTTACAGAATGCACCACTTGTAATATGTCAAAAATTATGTCAACTTGACGCTTCTCTGATTGATCCACTTGGAGTACAATCCCCTATAACAGCTCTGATCTTTCAAGTATTTTAAACTTTGCAATGTACAGTAGATATGTCTTTACCCCAACTAGCTCAACTAACAAACATTATTAGAAATTTTTGATTTACGCTACCGTTCAAGGATGCCAATTAAGAGGGAAGTAAAATCACTTGTTATTCTATTCCACTACAATTGAAAACACGAAAATGGTATTTTAAAATAAAGAATCTTAGCCCTGAAACAGGCGCGCAGTAAAAAGTATGTAACGTAAACAGTCGCGCGACGTACACCGTACGCCAGTAACTTTTTTGGCTTTTAAATGTTTATAACAATGAGTTTTTATACTTTTTTCAACAAATTACTATATTAAGTGTACTAAGGTAAAAATAAGCCATTAATAACAATTAAAATTGATAAATTAACATTTATTTACAATAACAAGTACAAAATACTAAAAAAAAGACTTCATTATATTTATTCCTCAACAAAAAGATAAATGGCTAATAATAAATTTAATTATTTCTGTATAATAAATTAAATAATGCTTTGAATAAATTTATTAAAAACGAATAATTATTTAAATATTCGAAGCATATTCCGTTTGCCAGACAGGAAGTCGAGGCAAAAAGTAAGCAAACAACGAATGAGATAAATAATTAAAACAATAAGATACTCAAAAGCTCAGATTGGTTGTAGGTTACATGAAGCCTCAAGGTCAACAAACCTATATTACCTTAATGACAACATGAAATGTGATGACTGGCATACGGAGTAGGTACGCCGCGCGCCTGTTTAAGGGTTAAAGAATATAAAATCAAAGCAAAGAAAACACGAGTTTGTATTTTTGTAGGAAATTTCTTATGATTGGCGGTGCCACATAGACTTACTAGATACCCAGGCAGGACTTGATTTTATTTTCATTCATAAAAACACTAGGGAGGTGAAACCCACCACATGGGTACAACTAGTGCTTCAAGTGTCAATATATAGAAACTTTGAAGTATTATGACGTTTGTTTTTATAAAATAATTTAAAAACAATCTGCCAAGTATATGGAACTAAGCTTCACTACCTCCTATAAAACATCACAGAAAAACATAGGCCGCTGCACGGCCAGCTTTTTAACTTTAAATATCTTCAGAACTGTTCCATCCACAAATGTATTTGAGGTCTCGTTAGACTCAAAACACATTAAACTATCATTAAAAATCAATTTTTGGGAATTTTTTGAAAATTCAAAATGGCCACTATTTTGGGATGCCATGTTGGATTTTCTCCAAGTTCTAATCAGTTCTTCCTCTCATTGAATTTGATTTTTGAGTCAAGTTTCAATAAAATTGGTTGAGCCGTTTGGCCTGTATCGTCTTAACAAGTAAAGTGCACATACATCCACACATACATACAAACATAGTAACATGCTTTACTCTCCTTATAGGAGGTAGTGAAGCAATAATTATAGTTTTTGACATAATAAACATTCAAAATCCAAACTCAGCGTGCTAATTGTTTTGATTTTCTTGTCAAATAATTTTACTAACTGTGAAAATGTCAACAATGAGTCAAATTAATTCCCCGTAGTAACACTAGAAGCGCTAGTTGTACCCATGCGGTTGGTTTCACCTCCCCAGTGTTTTTAGGAATGAACATAAAGTCATGTCCTGTCTGGGTATCTAGTAAGTCTATGTGGTGCCTGAACTAAGCTGTCAAGATTTATTATCAACCGCAGTCAACTTATCTTTTTTATAATAGCTCCTTGGTATATTATCATTGATTACCCAAACAGGTCGAAAGGCCCCAAACCAGCATTTAATTTAAAAAGCAAAAAAAACTACTGATTTCCAACAACACATTTAGAGTTGGGAGGGGGGGGGAGAGAAAATAAACCGATATTATTCTTATAGTAAATGAACTAATAATTGTTCAAGCCTATCTCAAGTCAAACCCAAGTGCAAGTCTCTACAAGCTGTTGGTAAGATTTTCAGTATCCTTGTTTTGCTTGACTGGATCCTGAGGTTAAGTCTTGTTTACAAAATAAAGATACGCTAACAACAAATTTCTGTTATCATCTGAACCTGAACATCTCCAAAATGATGAATAATAATTTTATGAGCTGAAATGGTTGAGTTCAATGTGCCTTAATAAAAACTAATTAAAAAATATAACATGTAAACTTTAAAAGAGTCAGACTACATTTTTTGTCCTTTATTGTTGCAGGTAATATTGTTCTATTGAACTGAATCTTTGGAAGGATACCTGAAGTGTCTCTTGTTCAGATAGATTAACTCCCAGCAAAGTATATTCTTTTAGGTGAAAGAAAGATTGTATGAACCTTTAATGTAGAAAGAAAAATGATTTTAAGGTGTTTCTGTCATTAGTTAATACTTATTCTGGCAAACAAACATAATGTCAAGTTTTTTTTCTTTATTGCAATCTGTCCATGAGTTAAGGATCCCAATAATTTAAGATCAATTAACCAATTAGGATGGCACAAATTATAAATAATTAAGAGATAAAAAGGAATTAAAGAAAAGTTTTGTACAGAAAATATATTTACAGAAGTGTAGATGAAAGAAAATTAAAATTCTAGAGTAATCCAAATAGACTATTCTAATCAGCATGTTTTTTAATTCAATTGAGCTCATCAGATGACCCATCTGATGAAATGAGTCCTGCTTTTTAATTCAACCTCGGGGACTTGATTACTGGGCTGAGGAGGGGAGACTCCACCCACTCATCTGACAGGGACTTAACATCAAACCATATCGGCTAGATGGTTACTAGAGGATAAGAACCTTTTTGAAACCTTCTAATCGCCCCTTTTACCTAAGGTAAAAGAGATCTCATCTTAGGATGAGACCCCAGTTGAATTAAAAAACATGCCGAATGTGAAGATAGTCAAGTCTCTAGTTTGATTTCAAAAGGATTTGTGTATTTTTAGGCGTAAAATATTTCCCATTAATTTTAAAATATGAGGAAGGAAGTTTTCCCATTACTTTTCAGGAGATGCAATTTTTATTTCCAGACATCTCATTATGTAGAGAACATTTTACGGAGACCTGTTTGCTACAGACTTCATTTGATGCCACTCCTATTTTTAGGTACAATCTTGGTGCACCTAAAAAGAGGAGTGATGATTCTCCTTTTAAAAAAGGAGAATTTGCTTGAATAGTACTTGTGGTAATAATGATAGTAGGGTTATTATTTTTTTTTATTTAAAGAAATATATTAAATCATGTTTGTGGTTTTCAGGTCCAGCTTGCTGTATATTTAAGAAGAAACATTTAAAGAGAAGGGGAAAACAATGAAATCCCTTTATTAATATAAATATGCATAATATTTGTTCATTAAATTCTATTGTACAAAACTTTTGTTAATATGTTTTTCCTAAGCAAATACTTGAAGTGATTGGTATGAATAATTGTACATCATAGTACGGATTATGTATTCAAAAGTGTGGCATGTTCAGTGGCATAGCCATCCTCAAGGACCAGATACTATATGGGACGAGGGAGGGGACAATAATTCAAACTAAAGTTAATTGTATAGTATAAAGTTTAATGGAACACGATATATATGGATTGAACCTCAAACTTGAGTTAATGGAGTTACATTTTTTGGGGTTACGTTACGTGTTTAAGTTTAAAAAAAGTCCAAAATTACCTCATTTTTGACGTTTATTGACGGCTAAACCAAAGGTTTTAAGAAAAACAACCAAGAGCCAATGTGAAATTATATGCAAACCAACAATATTTTAACGCCATTTTTTGTTGAGAATGAGAAAATTTTGGCCTTTTTTCAAAACTTTAACCATGTTTTCTAAACGGCCCCATATATCGTGACAGAGCTTGGGGCTTTTAGTTTGTTTTAATGCTAAGAACAAGAATATAAAGGTCTTGTTCCTGCCCATTATGAGGTGGAAAATAGGCTATGGGCTCCCGGACTACAGGTGAATGGCAATAAATGTGAACAAATATTGAAGCTAATCTATGCCTTTAGAGCTACAAAAAACATTGTATTGACTAGGAATAAATTCGTAACCAATCACCCTCAAGGTCATTTTTTTTTCTTCCAAAATTTTGACTTTGACATTTTAAAATCAATTTATGTGAGATATTTATTTTTTCTGAGGCACAAGTGAAATGTGAAGTACACGAATAAAAATGATAATAATATAATATTAAAGTATTTTTTTTTTTATAATATTAAGTTTTAAACAAAGCACGATTATCATGAAATTAACACCAAATAAATATGTAAAAAAGATCAAAGTCTAACCAAAATATCCGTTTTCGCGCTACTCCAACAGTGTAGCCAACCTTTACAAAGATCATGTACAACTCACAAATCTTTTAAACATAGATTCTGAACACTGGCTTCGCCTCTTCCAGACCCTGGAGGGGGGAATTAGAAGAAAACCCATACTAGCACAAAATTAAAACAATAGTACAGTATTTAAATTTTAAACCTCCTAATGCTTGCCACTGAAATATTATTGCTTCACTACCTCTTATAAGGAGGTTGAAGCATTGCAACGCAAAAAAATCTAACACCCACTTTTTTCATCATATGTCCACGTTTCAGCACCTAGAGATCCAAAAAAAAAAAAAGTTAGTGTCTGTATGTATGTGTGGATGTATGTGCACTTTTCTTGTTAAGACGCTACCGGTAAAACGGCTCAACCAATTTTAATGAAACTTAGCTCAAAAATCAATTTCTATGAAATGAAGAACTTATTAGATTTTGGAGAAAATCCAACATGGCGTCCTAAAATGGCGGCCATTTTAAATTTTCAAAGCTCTTCAAATAATATTTTTTGTTAAAAATAATTTCCAATGATAATTTAAGGTGTTCTGAGTCCAAAGAGGCCTCAATCACATTGTGGGTGGAACACTTCTCAAGATACATGTAATAAAAAATGAGGCCGCGTGGCGGCCTGTGTTTTTCAGTGCTGTTTCATGTTGGAGGTAGAGAAGCCATGAATGTGGCAGCTTGTTTTTTGTTAATATTGATTTCCGATGATAGTTTAAGGTGTTCTGAGTCCAACAAAGCCTCAACCACATTTGTGGGTGGAACACTTCTCAAGATATTTGTAATCAAAAATCAGGCCGCGTAGCGGCTTGTGTGTCTCTGTCCTGTTTCATATAGGAGATTTGTTAGATTTGTAAAATGTATTTTCAAATTATCGCATTTTGACAACATGTAAACATCTCCAAAAAAATAGCGATAAATATGAAAAATGGTGGTTTCCGCAGGTTCTACTGGGAATAAAAGAAAACTTTTGGTATATTCTTGTAGGTCTCGTAAAAGTAGGGTATGGTGCGCGTTGTAACGAAATCGCTATCTCTTACTGTTTTCCCGCTATTTAATCTTCTTTTTTTATATTCGTTATTAATGGAACACCCGAAAATATATTGTGATAACATGCATTTAGACAAAGTTAGCCTATTTTATCTAGAAGAAACAAGCCCGGTCCTAACTCTAAGAATTTTTTTTCACCGAGATTTGGGCCATTTTCTTGAAGGCTAATTTTTAGCTTTAGACGCACTTTTGACCAAGCGGGGGTGGTTACTTTTCCTCTATAATAGGAAAAGTTCTGTGTTTGCATCAAAATTCTGAAACCGAGACTTCACCGGAATTATCCGTTTCAGGTGTTTTTAAAACCTTATGAGTGGTTTTTAGAAAGTTGTCTGTCTGTATGTGTGTGTGTGTCTGTTATCATGGTAGCTCCCAGTGTGTTTATGCTAGAAAGTTGAAACTTGGTACAAAAATCAACCTCCTGGCCTAGTTGTGCTTTCCGGAAGGAAATTTTTATGACGTTATCGCCATTAATGACTCAGCAAAAATTTTAAAAAATTCATAAAACGCATAAAATGACAAAAAAGTGCTAAGTTTTATCTCATTATCACCATTAGTTCAATTTTTATCGAATGACATATATACTTTTCTTTAAAAGAATGTTAAAAATCAGAAAATCGTCCGATCGAGTAGAAATTTGGTACGAATGCACCTCTTATTGTAATAAAGTATACAAAGTTTCAATTGAATAAAAACAGATTATCTTCGGGTTTTGTTCGATCACTAAATATAGCAGCATCAAGCGTGGTTAACTACAATGTATACTAATAATTTTTCGTATTCGGAGGACGAGCGAAGCGAGTCCGAATGGAGAGGAAAAGTTCCGAGGTACCCCGCACCCGATTTTTTTCTTTCACTATTCCTCATTTTAGGCCGTCTAACGTTTCCCGTTATCAAGATTTTGAAGTTTTGACTTTTGTAATTTAAAACTTTATCACTATAATTTGCTATAGTTTACAAGTCTGTAAAATGCCGAAACCGGGACTTTTTGGCAAAAAAAAATTCAGGGTTAGATCTTAGATCATCTTTTGAATTTGCAATGCCATTGACCCCATTAATTTTGAGCCATTTTTACGGCCGCAATTACATTTAGAGACAATCCGTATTCCTTCGACGCCATCTTAGATGGTGTATGTGCAGTCCTGTAGATGTAGAGGGCCTTGCCCGATCTCAGCTAATGCAGTACTGTACTGGGTGGGACCCCCACTCCAAAATATTTATAAGAGCCTTTTACTGGAAAACGGTTGTTTTTACAGTAAAATTTAATATATCCATTTTTGTAGAAAATTTGCTAACCTTTAATTTGTTATACTACACAAATAGTTATTTGACCAATAGGAAGCGAGATATTTGCGATAAACCGATTTTGGGGCCCTTTGGGGGGCCCTGGGGGAGTTAGCTTAGGGGGTAGCAACTCGAACTTTTTTGGGAGATGACATCTCATATTTATCTATCATCCAGCAGAAATTCAGCTTTCCCAAAATTTTTCCACATAACGGCATTTTTTGCTTTCGTTGACTGGACCCTAAAAGTCAAAATCTTGGAAGAAAAAAAATGACCTTAAGGGAGATTTTTTGTAGCTCTTAAGTCTCATGTCTTTTTTAAAACAACCCATGCCAACGTTTATCTACCACTTTCCAATAATGTAAAAATATCCACATGGAGAACTTATGTGAGGGATTGCAATTTTCTGATTAAGCAGTTGAAGTGGAAATTGAGGAATTTCATGATAAATATTTATGCTGCCGAACAAGACCACTTTATTTATCCCAAGTGCAGTTGGCTAAATCATTTAAACATAAAAAAAAACAGGCCAATTGGTACATACATCCTGAACTTTAACAGGACTCAGTAGTTTGTACTGAACACATATAGGACAAATTAGTATACCCTAAACAAAGATAAAACAGATAAACTAGTCTCCAACTTGGCATAGGAAAAACTAATTTGGCCTGCCTATGCTAAACTTGTTAAGATTTAAATACACTTATTTAAGCCTTGATTACACGGGGTGACTTTAGCCGCTGGCGACAAAAGTCTCACGTGTATCAGGAAAGCGACTAAAATGCTAGTCGCCGGGGAGATGTTTACATTTTGTTGCTAGTCACCGGCAAGTTTAGTCTCGGGTGACTAGTTTATGTTAACAAATTCCTAATAGTGTTTACAAAATCTTGTCGCTGGGGATTTTTTTACAGTGTATGTGAGGGAAAGTAAAAAATAAAAACAAAAAATATCTAATTTGAATAGATAAGAATGATAAGAATATCGCATTATCCTATGTGTTGCTGTTATAAAGTGTAGATGCAATCTAACAAGCATCCGACTATAAAACAAAATGAAGCCACTTTATTGGGCTCATTGAGTTTTATTCAATAAATGCTATATAAAACCTGTATATCGGAATTTATTCATGAATACGACATAATAAGACCAGTCAGCGTATAATTTTTATACGGCTTCATTGAGTCGTTTGGTCTCAATGAGTCGTATTTGTCAATATATATATATATATATATATATATATATATATATATATATATATATATATATATATATATATATATATATATATATATATATATATATATATATATATATATATATATATATATATATATATATATATATATATATATATATATATATATATATATATATATAATATATATATATATATATATATATATATATATATATATATATATATTATATATATATATATATATATATTATATATATATATATATATATATATTATATATATATATATATATATATATATATATATAATATATATATATATATATATATATATATATATATATATATATATATATATATTATATATATATATATATGTATATATATATATATATACGTATATATACATATATATATATATATATATATTATATATATATAATATATATATATATAAACACACACATATTGTAAGTTATTAGAAAAGTCACAACGTCTGTAATGAAAAATTCACAGCACGTGAAGAAAAAAAAGAAACTTATGTACTTAATCATAAAAATACAAAAAAGCAGTATAAAAAGATGAGTCCAAGTTATTTTTTTTTAGTCTAAAAAATAATGAAAAAAAAACCATTCTTCCTTTTCTTTTTTTAAGTTATTAATCCAAAAAACTTTAGACAATCATCTTTTATAAAAATCTAACGGAAACTTTCTTTTCTATGGAGAGGGAGATGAATTTGGAGGAAGGGGATGAGAAAATTTGTTACGGGGGGGGGGGCTTCGTTGTCCCCCAGATAAAAAGTTGATGTACCGATTCTTCGTCGTGGAAGGAATTGGAGACTAAAAAAAGTTAAAACTTTGTAAAATAGAATTTTTCAATAGACCCTTCAGATGAATCAATGTTAAAAAACAAGGCCTAGTTACGTAATTAGCTATTTAATAGTCAATCAATGAAAGAAATAGAGGTCTTCGGCCTCTTAGCGCCTCGGCGGTAGGGACCGTTCCTCACCTAAGGCGCCAGAGGCGGTTCCGCGGTCCCGCGCTTTCTTTTGGCAGCGATGAGCCACATTTTCGTTGTACTCCATCAGTGCGTCATATTACTGGTTTATATAAGTGGCATAATAATAATAAGATATAAGCGAATTTTCAAATGTATTAGTAAAAGTCGGGTACGATACGAGATTCCCTACGCTCATCTTCCCATCTTCGGACTCGCTTCGCTCGTCCATAGAGAATACAATGCACCAAATTTATACTGCAACATGTCTATGTACTAGCTTCGCTAACCCTCATATGGTAAATGTATCCGTTTTATTCTAAGCGTTACACCCATACAGCACTAACCACGCATAATGCTGCTTAATTTGTATGATCGAACAAAAATCGTGGATATACATGTCGTATTAAAAGGAACTTAGGCCCGTATTCAAAGACATCTTCCTAACATTTTCCTAACATTCTCCTTAAAGGACAAGGAGAATGTTAAGAAAATAGGAGTCCAGCCGGGACACGAGTAAAACCAGCTCCGATATCAAACTGTAATAAATTACGACCGTGTAGTCAGAATGAATCGAAAATTTGCTTAAGTGTTTTTTAAATATTGTTCTCTATGTCCCTTAAATTTCAAGCCAATTAGTGCGGTAGTTTTTCTAATTTTACGGTTTTAAATTTTAATAATTGAAATCAGCAGTATCCACATGTTTGTCCAGATAAATATTGGATTAGAAAATATAATTATATTAGGATTAGGTTACTGGAACCAAACTGTAGATACTGACTACTGCATAGAGTCTCTAAGAGAATCAGTACTGTCTATTAAAGAGAATGTAGCATACAACCACTTTGTCCTATTGGGTGATTGGAATGGTAGAGTAGGTCAGTTAGGGCAAGTAGAAGTAGAAATACTTGAAAACTCGTCTTTGAAAAACAATAGAATATCTAGTGATAGCAAAATAGATAGGAGAGGTCGAATTCTGAATGAACTAATGTATGAGTTAGGTTTTTTAACTCTAAACGGTCGAACGAATAGCGACTACCCAGGGCAATTCACTTCAATTACCTACAACGGCAAAAGCTGTGTCGACCTAATATGTGTTGAAGAAGAAACAGCACATGTAATAGAAGACTTAAAATTCCTAGATATCGCGGGATGTTCTTGTCATTTTCTTTGTAAATTAGACCTTAATATTAAAGTGTCACAAAGTAGTAAACAAATCGCTGACCAAAACAAGAGCGCTTCAACTAAACTTTGTCTAAACATTCAGAATGAATCGATTCAGAGATTTCAAATAGAAATGAGCGAATGTGATTCAATTTATTTTAATAGTGAGAACCCAACTCAACTCTACAATAACTTTCATCAAACTATTACTCAAGGAGCTCTAAAATCTGGGCTTGTGATAGAAAAAAAGATTTTTTCAAACCATAATTTAGTAAACAAAAAACCCTGGTTCGATTTAGAGTGCAAAGAAGCCAAAACAAATATGAAATTATGCCTTAAAAATTGTAAAATTAAAAACTTTGACACAGAGTTAGTAAAAATTTATATAAAATCAAAAAAAAATTATAAATATAAAATAAAAACAAAAAAGAAAGATTTTCAGAATCAAACATTAGATAAATTATCAAACGTAAAAAATTCAAAGGAATTCTGGGGAACAATTAAAAAGCTTAGACCTAACAAAGGCATACCAAAACAACCCCCTATTCAAGATTATATTAAATTTTTTATTGATTTTCAAGGTAAAAAAGTTTCATCGGAATCAATTTTTTTCTCGCCAAATACTTCAAACCCGGATATGGATTGTAATTTTACACTGCAAGAATTACAAAAAGTGATTAAAAAAAGTAATAAAGACAAAGCTTCTGGCCCAGATGGGTTACAATACGAATTATTTAAAAACTTGCCAGTCAAATGGGAACATTACTTGATAAACTTATTCAATACTATACTTAAATATGAAATAGTTCCCCAAAATTGGTCTGAAATAAAATTAAAGCTGATCTTTAAAAAAGGAGACGAGTTGAACCCTGAAAACTATCGAGGAATATCATTATTAAAAACAATCACGAAACTTTTCACATCAATGATAGCCAATAGAATATCTAATTGGGCTGAGAAAAACGGAATACTTCCAGACGAACAAGCTGGATTCCGTAAAGAACGAGGATGCCAGGATAATGTATTTATTTTACAATCTGTCATTAACTTCGAGCTCGCGAAAAAAGGAGGTAAACTTTATTGTATCGTGGTCGATTTTAAAAAAGCATTCGACTCGCTGAATCAAAATATTATATGGAGAAAATTATATGAAATAGGTGTTAGCTGTAAAATAATCAGAATATTAAAAATATTATACGATCAAGCTAAAGTAAGTTTGGAATGTAAAGATGGACAGATCCATAGATTGGACTTAAATAAAGGAGCTGTACAGGGCGATTCGTTAAGTCCACTGAACTTTATTTTAATGCTTTATGATATAATAACATTCTTCCAGAAAAAAGGACTTAACGGAATCAACATAGGATGGATTAGATCGCTTCTACTTCTCCTGTACTGTGATGATCTGATAATGCTAGCAAGGTCCAGGGTCATGGCACAAGACATGCTAAACACATTACATGAGTACTGCCAAGCAAACGATCTAGAGGTTAATTCGGAAAAAACAAAGGTAATCATTTTCCATACTGGTTATACATCTAATAAAAATAAACCCCTTAAATACAATGGCATGGACCTAGAAATAGTAAAAGAATGCTTGTACCTAGGAATCAAGCTTAGCTCATCAGGCCTTTACTTGAAAAACACCGATTACTTGTAAGGAATTTTGTAGTTAGATTGACCCGCATTACAGGGAATCACTTGGAGTTCTGACCGAACCTGGGTGATGCTGTGTGTGTGTGGTTATCTTTGTTTTTTTTGGCGGTTTTTTGTAGCGTCGGTAGCGTCTCTCTCTCGTTTCTTTTTATGGAAAATGTGTCCTTATTATGTTGGTTTTTATGTACTATTTATGTTTTATAATTATTATAAATCTTGACTTAAAGTTACATTAAGTTCTTTTTATTCGCCCAGTTTATCATTCCCCTTACAAATTTCAGAAGTGGGATAGTAATCTTGTGTTGAACTTTCGTGATTTTTGTGGACTAATTTTATAGTTTATGTACTTTTTATATAAAATCTTTATGGTTTGTAATAACAATGAGTGACAGTGAAAGTGCCGACGACGTTGGTGAAACTGAGATATACAGCGACCCGTTGACCGTAATTATGGGTAGCTCGGATTCCAACAGTAAGCTACTTGAGGCGGTAATTCAACAGAATCAGCTATTAATTAACAGCTTAGTGCTTAATAACAATCAAGGAGGTAATAATTTTAATATTATTCCCGATTTTGGAAAAAATGTAAACCCATTTAAGGGTACCGAAAACACGGTCGAAGCTACAGGGTGGTTAGACCATTTGAAAGGCCTGGCAGCCTTACATAATTGGCCAGATAATGTCAAATTGGAGGCGGCTAGATCTGCATTGAAAGCAGCTGCCAAAAATTGGTTTGTGGGTAAAAAGTTTGCTTGTTGGAGTGATTTTGAGACTGCTTTCAAGAAAACGTTTATAGGAGTCACTAGCAGCTTGTGTTTGTTTAAGAAAATGAATTCCCGAGTTCAAGTCAAATCGGAAACGATTTATGATTATTTTTTCGATAAAGTTAGGTTATGCAACGATTTGAATTTAACTTTTATCGAAACTAAAGAAGCAGTTATTGAAGGCCTATGGTCTAGAGACTTGCGACAACATTTACTCAGTTTAAGGGAGCTGAGAGATTCAGATGAATTACTCGATGCTATCCGTGTTTATGAAAGAATTGAATTGTCCGTCAGTGAAAGGTTTAAGAAATCTTTATCATCTTCACTACCTAAGCCAGTACTCAGTTCGTCCAAGGCTAGTTATAGTAATACTGGTGTTATGAAGGAGTCTGGTGTTATGAATTCCAAAGGGACTACGTACCAAAATCTTACTAAAAGAGCTTGTTTTAATTGTAATTCAACCCAGCACGTTGCGTCTGCCTGCCCTAATCCCAAAAGAGAAAGGGGTTCATGCTATTCGTGCGGTTCGAAGGAGCATGTTCTGTGGAGATGTCCTAGTCGTTCTGCGCAGTCAACATCAAATCAGTCTAGCACGAATACAACTCATCTGGTTACAACATCTAGTGATAAAGCCTCACTTAATTTACTTCCTCCCTACTATGTTAAGTATACATTTACTTTAACTGATCCCTCATTAGGAAAGTTTTGTTGTGAAGGACAAGCAATGGTGGATTCAGGAAGTCCAATAAGTACTCTGAAGGTATCAATGGTTCCTTCTTGTTTTATTAACAGTTATAATGAAAATCAAACTTTTTGTGGTGTTAATCAATCTAAATTAGATATTATTGGTCAAGTTGCAACTTTAGTTAACATTGATAATGTATTTGTTCCTATTACATTTCTTGTTGTCCCTGATACCACTATGGCTTCTCCTGCTTTACTAGGAAGAGACTTTATATCTTATCCTGGTATTCAAGTGTCTTTAGGTTCAGACATTTCTATATCTACTAAAGATAATTTTAAAGATAAAGTTAATTTTGATACTAAAATTCATGAGTTAATGCAAATTGACTATGATTGTGGCACTCAATTAACAGATCTAAATGTGAACAATGCTCTTAATGTTGAGGACATAAATAAATTTAATCAATTAATGAAAGATGTATATTTAGAGGCCCCTTTACCCAAAGAACCATTAGTTAAATATGAGATGCCTGTTAATTTGGTAAAAGAATCTCCTTTTAGTTTTTCCTCTAGAAAGTTATCATATTTAGAAAAAGAAAAGGTGGATAAGATTACTGATGAGCTTTTAGAAAATGGTATTATTAAGCCTAGTAATTCTGAATATTGTAGCCCTATTGTATTAGTTAAAAAGAAAAATGATGAGTTTAGACTTTGTGTAGACTTTAGGCATTTAAATAAACTAGTAGTTAAGGATAGATATCCTTTACCTGTGATAGAAGATTATATTGAACAATTAGGGGGTAAAAAAATATTTACTTGCCTTGACCTAAAGAGTGGGTTTCATCAAGTTAATGTTAAGGAAGGTTGCTCGAAGTACTTAAGTTTTGCTACTCATAGAGCTCAGTTTGAATATATTAAAGTACCTTTTGGTTTTTGCAATGCCCCTTCAGCCTTTCAGAGATATGTAAATATTGTGTTTAAAGATTTAATCAGATCAGGCAAAGTTTTTATATTTTTAGACGATATATTAATAGTTACAGAATCTATTGAGGAGCATTTTGAGATCTTGTATTTAGTCCTAAAAACATTGATTTGTAACAAACTAGTTTTAAGACTGGATAAGTGTAAATTTTTTATGTTTGAAACAGTTTATCTTGGCTACTTGATAAGTAACAGAGGAATTAGCCCTAATGGAGACCACTTATCTGCTGTTGCAAATTTCCCTGTCCCTACCAATTTAAAAATGGTTCATAGCTTTCTTGGTTTAGTAAGCTATTTCAGGAAATTTATCAAAGATTTTTCCATACTGGCCCGACCCCTTTATGACTTATTAAAGAAAGGAGCTGAGTTCCAATTTGGAAAAATACAGTTAGACTCATTTGAAATTCTAAAAGGCAAACTTTTGGAGCGTCCAGTTTTATGTATTTATTCTCCCAAAAAAGAAACAGAGCTTCACACTGATGCCTGTTCTAAAGGTTATGGTTCAGTCTTGTTGCAGAAACAAGAAGATGGTAAATTCCATCCTGTATTTTTCTTCAGTAAGGCTACCTCTGCTACTGAGTCCAAGTATCACAGTTTTGAGCTTGAAGCCTTAGCTATTATTTATTCCTTAAGAAGGTTTAGAGTTTATCTTCATGGTTTAACTTTTAAAATTGTGACTGATTGTAACTCCTTAAAATTGACTTTAGATAAGAAAGAGATAAATCCTCGCATAGCCCGTTGGGCTTTAGAATTACAAAATTTTGATTATAGACTAGAGCATCGCAGTTCGGATCGTATGCGTCATGCTGATGCACTAAGCAGGTGTACTAATATTTTAGTTCTTGAAGAGAACACCTTAGAACAGAATTTATCAATTAGTCAATGTTTAGACCCACAGATTTGCTCACTTAAAGTCGAGTTGGAGCAATCTGAACATCCTTTGTATGAACTACGTAATGGACTTATTTATAGAAAAACTAAAAATAAAAAGCTTTTATTTTATGTCCCACAAGCTATGGAACAGCATATTATTCAAACTTACCACAATACTGTTGGTCATGTTGGGTTAGAGAAAACTACTGAGTTGATTAGCCGGAGTTACTGGTTTCCTAACATGAGAGTTAAAGTTAAAAATTATATTGATAATTGTCTTAAATGCATTACTTACAATAAACCTACGGGTAAACGAGAAGGGTTCTTGCACCCAATAAACAAGGGAAATGTTCCTTTTAACACAATACATATTGACCATGTAGGTCCGTTACAAAAAACCAGAAATAGAAACAAGTTTTTATTTGTCATAATAGATGCTTTTACAAAATTTGTTCGTGTTTATGCTTGCAAGTCTACTGATGCTGTAGAAGTCATTAAACATTTATCTGATTATTTTAGAAGTTACAGTTGTCCTTTTCAAATTATAACCGATAGAGGAAGTGCTTTCACCTCTGTCTTGTTTAAAAACTTCCTGAAACAAAAAAATATTAAATTGATCAATGTTGCTACGGGTACTCCACGTGCGAATGGGCAAGTGGAAATTGTTAACAAAACAATTGTGCCTATGATAGCTAAATTAGTAAAAGTTCCTAATAAATGGGATGACATTTTACCAGATGTTGAGTATGCTATTAATAACACTTATTGTAAGACAACTAAAACTTCACCAGTTAAACTTTTATTTGGAATTAATCATGTTCAACCACTAATTGATCCTCTTGTATATTATGTACACATTGATTCTGATAATGATAATAGAAATTTTGAGGTTGACAGAGCAAAGGCTGCTGACAACATTATTAAGTCTCAAAAGTATAGTAAAACTTATTATGATAAATCAAAGAAACCTTGTCTTCCTTACCAAATTGGTGATATTGTTTACATTAAAAATGTTGTGACTACTGCTGGTGTATGCCACAAATTATTGCCTAAATTTAAGGGCCCCTATGAGGTAACAAAAATTTTGCCCAATGACCGTTATGTTATTAAAGATATTGATGGTCATCAAGTGTCTGCATTACCTTATGAAGGAATAGCAGAGCCTAACAATATGAAGTTATGTAAATCTTTTCTAAATCTTCCAGTTAATCAAAATGTTTCTGATAATGAATTTTCTGATTATGAAAAATCACATTCAGAGGAAAGTAGTGGTGAAGATTCTGAAGATTAATTTTTACTCTATGTATTTTTTAATTTAATATTGTATTTTATTTGCTATTTTGTATTTTATTTCTAAATTTTAAATTTTTGTATAAAAATTGTATTTGCCTAAATATTTCAATATTTCATGTTAGTGTATTAATATTTGTTTTTTTTTAAAAAATAGTAATAAATTTAACTTACCTTGTGCTTGCCTGGGTTTTGATTGATGTTCGTAGTCCTGAGATCAATAGATAAGTTTGAATATATCCAATAAAGATGTTTAGGTGGTAACTTGATGTTATTGTGATAACTTTATGATTTTATCTTATGAATGATCACTATTTAGTTGATTATGGATTCTTATGTATTTATGTTTTTTTATGATTAATTCCATTATGTGATATTATTTAATTTACTCTGGTGTAAATATTTATGTTCATTTTTCTATTAGTGATATTCAACTTTCTGATTGATCGGGGCGATCAAGTGTCAGGTAGGCCGAGTTGTAAGGAATTTTGTAGTTAGATTGACCCGCATTACAGGGAATCACTTGGAGTTCTGACCGAACCTGGGTGATGCTGTGTGTGTGTGGTTATCTTTGTTTTTTTTGGCGGTTTTTTGTAGCGTCGGTAGCGTCTCTCTCTCGTTTCTTTTTATGGAAAATGTGTCCTTATTATGTTGGTTTTTATGTACTATTTATGTTTTATAATTATTATAAATCTTGACTTAAAGTTACATTAAGTTCTTTTTATTCGCCCAGTTTATCATTCCCCTTACATACTTTATAAATAAAGCTAATATTGCAGCTGCGAAAGTACTTGAAATACTGAGAAAATCAAAATCAGATCTGCTTGACACAAAAACAAAGCTGTACGACTCTATTATAAATCCTACTCTTCTGTACTGTTCGGAATTTTGGGCAGCACCATATATAAATAAGCTAGAAAGTGTTCAATTAACTTATTTCAAAAACATATTTCGATGGGCTAGATGCACACCTAATCACTATAAGACTAGAACTAGGCCGATGCAAAGTCAGAGGGGATATAATAAAGAAAATGATTAATTGGTACGTCAAAGTTCAGAGGATGCCAGATAGTAGATTGCCTAAAGCGTGCCTCAATAAAATGATGGAACAAGATAAAGCAAAAAATAACAAAGTCCAGTTTAACTGGTACAGTCAATTTAAAATGCTCCTGAACAATGTTCACTGTGGATATATACTGGAACTCAAATCAATTGATGAAATACTCAAAGAATTGCCTAATGTGATGGATAAGATTAAAAATCAATCAATTAGCGAAGATGTGGAAGCGGCTCTCAATTCTAAATACAACCCCAATCTTTAAATATATTAGTTCGTTAGGAATAGGAGAGGAATACATAAGAAGTAGGCTACCTATAAACAAACTCAGAATTATTAGCCAGATTAGACTGGCTAAAAACAGCTATTGTCGCTTTGTGCATAACGGGCTCACTTATGTCTTAGATGGCAGCGAACTGTGCTCAATTTGTAACTTTAAAGAAGCAGAAACTATTGAACATTTTCTGTATAAATGTCCTCACTTTAAATCAATGAGAGAGCACTGGCTTAAAGATGCGGAACCCAATATTGAAATGCTCCTAAGCAATCAACATCATAAGAAACTAAGCAATATTTATTACTTTGTGGTCGAAGCCCTTAAAATTCGTGCCTTTCCAAGAAATGAATGAGCAAAAGGCATTTAATATTGTTTATGCATGACTCTTTATTCAGGTTTACTCATGTCCATACTAATAAAGTTTAATATTTCAAATTAATTAAACAAATAAATTAATTCAAGTGGATTTGGTTGAGTTTAGTTTAATTAAAATAATTAATTTTATCGATTTAAATAAATTAATTAGTACGGTATATTAATCTTAACCAAACATAAAACAAGGAAAATATATGTACATAAATAGAATAAAAATAAATAAATGCATGCATTAATAATAAACTTTTGGTTTGTTTGTTAATCGTGTTTTAATATTTTACACTAGAACATGATTAATAAACTAAATTAATTGGGTATTTTAATAAAATTAACACCAAAATAAAAAATCCGTATAAGAATTATCATTATTAAAATAGAATATAAATAAGTCAATCCATTCTAATATAGTCAGAAAACTCATCAGCTTGCATGTCATTAAAATACAAATATATATTTGTAATGGTAATTTTTATACGAATTAAATTAAATCATAATATTACTTAGTTTTTGTATTCCTAATTAAATCATATTATTTAGTTTAGGTATTCCTAAGTGTATGCGAAAATAATCGAACTAAAATACTGTAAACAGTATTAGTTAATCAACATACAGCTAAATAATAAGAAAGAGATAAGAAATCTACTAAAGGAAACAAAAACAATAATGTAACTATATAGGCTTGTTTATTTTAACCTGTTTGTAGATTTTAAGTATGTATATGATTAAGTAAGTATAAGTATATGAATTATTATGTATATGAATTATTTATATTCAAAATACATTAAATTTCTTTCTTTCTTTCTTCTTTCTTTCTTTCTTACTGCAACATGTCTATGTACTAGCTTCGCTAACCCTCATATGGTAAATGTATCCGTTTTATTCTAAGCGTTACACCCATACAGCACTAACCACGCATAATGCTGCTTAATTTGTATGATCGAACAAAAATCGTGGATATACATGTCGTATTAAAAGGAACTTAGGCCCGTATTCAAAGACATCTTCCTAACATTTTCCTAACATTCTCCTTAAAGGACAAGGAGAATGTTAAGAAAATGTTAGGAAATGTTAGGAGAATGTTAGGAAAATGTTAGAAGAAATGTTAGGAAAATGTTAGGAAAAATGTTATGTCTTTGAATACAGGCCTTCGGGCCTTAGTGTGTTTATTTATTAAGTAAAGGTATGTCCTCAATTGAATTGTTTTCCGTTTTTTTACAACACAAGTCATTCGATAAAGTTCTAACTAATGCTGATAATGAGATGAAAAATAGCACATATGTTAGTCTTATACATGTCTACATGCGTGCTAAACTTTAATTAGATCTCATCATTTTTCCAATTTAATGACTTCATAAAAAAAGTTATTTTCCGAATAGCGGTAGTATGATTTGTTTAACAAAGTTTCAACTCACTAGCATACATACACTGGGCGCTACAATGACAGCAGACACACAGACACACACACACACACACATATATATATATATATATATATATATATATATATATATATATATATATATATATATATATATATATATATATATATATATATATATATATATATATATATATATATATATATATATATATATATATATATATATATATATTATATAATATAATATATATGTGTGTGTGTGTGTGTGCGTGTGTGTGTTAGTTAGTGGGTTAGATATTGTTTTTACCTAGAAAAAAATTTGTCTCGAAAATCACAATTTTGATGACACCTATGAAACTTCAAAGTTTTCTAGGTTTTAATATATATATATATATATATATATATATATATATATATATATATATATATATATATATATATAATATATATATATATATATATATATATTATATACTACATTAAAGAGATAAAATAGAACACACTTAAAAAGACTTACAAAAAGTTGTAACGTTTCGAACACTGAGTTCTTCGACTGACGGAGAGAGACTGAAGGGAAAGAACGAAAGGCAGGGGTTCTGGGTTAGTGGAATAGGAGTATATATATATATATATATATATATATATATATATATATATATATATATATATATATATATATATATATATATATATATATATATATATAATAATATTATATACTAGTAGAGTATATATATATATATATACTATATATATATATATATGTGTGTGTGTGTGTGTGTGTGTGTGTGTTGTGTGTGTATGTGTGTGTGTGTGTGACTTTTAGAAAAGTCTTGTATACACGCCTTTTTTAAACAGATAAATAGTAACGGATAAGCCTGACTCTCATCACGTGACCAATCCTATTAGTGAAATATTTCAAGGGGAGTTCGCTGAACCATGTAATCATAATCTAGTTTTTCTTTGACCATGAGATCATTTTGGAATAAGCAGAAGTTGTAGATTATACTTAATTTTTTAGGATATATATATATATATATATATATATATATATATATATTTTTTTTTTTTTTTTTTTTTTTTATTATTTAGAGAGCTAAAACTTTATTTTGTCATTATAAGAGCTTCCTTGTTGATGATCATTTGTGGGAAAAGATAAAAACCTCAAGGAGTTTACGTAAACGTTGTTCAAGTCTCTTCGTTAAGTTAAGTAAGTTAAGTAATTCGCTATTTTTACTCCGTTCGGACTAAAATTTATTTATTTATTTAACAAATACAGGATTGCTCCCAATTTACATAAAAAAGATTCAACATACATATAAAAATATCAAAAGAAAGCAAGATATAAAATTTAAGAAATCTTAGAATTAGTATTTTAATTAAGAATTAAAAATAAGAAAATACTGTTTAAAAAAAGAGAAGAACTATCTTAATATCATATTTGGCACTATCCCCTCATAAGATGTACAAACCTAATTTAACATTAATGTAAAGTTAATTTTAATTAATAAAATTATATTTTAATTAATAAATATTTTAATTAATAAAAAATTTTTTTTGAGGTAGTACGTAATTGAGCACTTTATTGGACCGTTTTTTTAGGATGAGAAGCCAATCATTATTGTTATAGGAGGTTATTTAGTACTTTTCACCTCCGAGGACAAAATGAATGTAAAAAACTCCTAGGACGTAAAGTAATTCATATGTTGCCGCCATTACTGTAATGTAGCGTGTTCAAAAAACATCTGTGTTAAACCTTCATGAGCTTATTTAAAAACGTTCATTTGTTTCTGTTTTTGTTCGTAGACTATTTTTTTTTCGTTTTTAAAAAGGTGTTCTAATTGACAGTTTTTGTGTGTTTTTTTGTATAGCTTTTACATTTTTGAGTAAAAGTGTGAAGCTATGGATGAATTCAATGACGACGATAATATGGAGTTAATTGGACGTTTGTTTTTTTTTCAATTAAGTATATATCGCAGTTTATTTAATGAGTGCTACCTCAAAAAAAATAGTGTATGCCATTCGGCTGAGAATGTCTCTATGTCTTGGCAATTTTTCCCGACTCGCTTCGCTCGTCTGTAAATCTAATTGCCGTGACATAAAGACACACTTCTCAGCCTTATGGCATAAATAACTATTACTGTAAAACATGTTGTTTGGACCATAAAAAAAGATTTCTTTTAGTGGACATTATTCTTAAAATTTTTAATGGGTGACCTGACCATAAATAATTTAAAAAAATAATACAAAAACAATGGTATAGAAATAAGAATTTAACAATAGTTAAATTATGTCAACCTCTGGAGATAAAACCGTGTTTGGATTTCAGGAGTGACATGCAATTTTCTCTTACCATAATCACTTTCTTCGGTTTTGCTTCGGGAATGAGATTAATAAAGAACTCGGCTTCGCCTCGAGAGTTAAATGCTTTGATTCGCTCGGCATTCCCTTAAACTATTCAACAAACTATTCAGGGGGAATAATAGCATTATTTACTCCCCTAGTGCATAAAATTAACTAAAATATGTTGTATGAAAATCAATATTTAACACTTCGTCTTCTTCAAAGTAAAATTAAGAACTTTAAGATCACGTGACAACAAACCAAAATTTAAACATCCTTTTTTAAAACTCTTGAAAATAAGTCCTCAAAAATCTTTAATTTTATTTATATATGTATATATACTTTAATTGAAATTATAAAAAAATAAAACCATCAAATAAATGTTAAACATTTATTTGTTTAATTAAAATTTAAAATTATAATATTATAATGCGTTTTGAAAAAAAATAATGAGTTAGGTTATTAAGTGACATATATAATTATGTTTAAAACATTTTTTTAAAGGATGAAAGTTAAGAAACACTTAAAAACTCCCCTAAGCAAAAGAAAATAACAATAAAAAAAGAATAAGAAGAACTAAAAAGTTTGCTGGTATCATTGTCACTGGGAAAAAATCTATAATGAAAAATCTAAGAAAATTGTCATCCATTTAGTTTTTAAGTGAGATGAATTGTAGTTTTTATCTATTTTTTAAAATTGGTGAAAAATAGGCCGAAACTTGTTTTTCTGATCTTTAGTTCGGCACACGGCTAAAATCAGTTGACAGCGTGGGCGAATAGTGTTGAGGAACCAATAAGGTTGGCCTGATGTGAAACTGAGGGTGTGGATTAACATCCAGGAACAACCTCATTTGCTCCCTCGCATTATTTTCCCACGATGTCAACTGTTTTTAGGCGTGTTTCGTACCCAAGGATCTTGAATAAAGGGGATGACGCATTAAGGAACTTTTCTGACCCCATGGAAGTTGTATGAGATAGAGAAATAGGAGCAAACTTACCTTCCCCTTAGTTATAATGAAAAAAGGCGCCAAACGCAGGTTATGTAGGTTGTCGAGTTTGCTTCTAAACTGTCTTTTGTGCTTCTCCTGATTGTTACATTTGAGGTGCTTATTAAGTCATTTGTGCTTATTTAATTTTAAATTTTGGACTATACTTAACCACTTCAATGAATGATAATTTAAGCATGTTTATAACCTTCTCAAGCAATAAACCATGGGAAACCATTGAGAGGTAAGTTTGCCACTAAAATTTAAGACCTACTCTGGTATAAGAATGGTGAGCATGCGCAGTTTGTACCTAGCATGTGCAGTTGGTTTTTGACGTGTGTTTTTGACGTTGAATTCTCTCTATTATTTGGTTTTCGATGGGGTAAATTTTTGCATGGCAAATCGACTTAGTGCGTCATTCCCTTTATTCAAGATCCTTGGTCGTACCATATAATAATAGTATTTATAGCATAGAAATACATTACTAGAGAGGCTCTATCGGTTAAATTTTGTCATTAAATTTATTTATTTCCGAAAAATTGATTCATTAAAACCCATACTATATATTCATTACTATATATATTCATTAAAACCCATACTCACTCTTGGAGGTGGTTTCAATGAGGTTACACAGAGCCCCTGAGAGCCCCAAAATAATGTTTTAGGCCTCTCAATGTATATATCTCTATGTTTGTATTGATATAGTCATGCAAAAAAATATAACAATTATAGACCAAGAGCCCAGGGGTGTTTTGTTAATAAAAAGTGTAATGGCTGGAACCGGTCTCAATTTTTCGTAAATACCTTCCTGAACAAGGATCTGCAATTCTGCCGACTCGTATAGGATGGGCGGTCCCAGGCAAAACCTTTGACCCCTAAAGTGCGTTCTGCCTAGGACACCCTTCCGATACGAGTCTGCAGAATTGCAGATCCTTGTTTAGGAAGGTATTTACGAAAAATTGAGACCGGTTCCAGCCATTACACTTTTTATTAACAAAACACCCCTGGGCTCTTGGTCTATTATTAACAACCTGGTAAAACATTTGGTGTTTCTTTTGAAAAATCCAATAAAATTAACAAACAATTAAAAGTGGAATAACATCAACAGGGACACGGGGTTGAAGATTTCAACACTTGGACACCGCTTATTTTCTCTTCACTACGTGTCTCAGATATTCCCCTTTGCCAATCTCAGCCTTCAACTACGTCACGCAGCACCCAGCCACCGATTACGTCATCCACGGAAATCCCCCATTAGCCAGTTCATCAACTAGACAGGACACCCCTACGCGACTTCAAGTGGATTGCGTCATACTGGACCGTCGAACCCTATTATCCCCTCTCATGGCTATAATCTCGTCCTCGAAGACAAGGTCAGAGACAGGTATAAATAGGGGCCCGCTTAGTCTCCATCTTCAGTTCAGTTTTGTAGAGCATTGTGTTACTATCCATGATGTCCTACATCCCTGAAGATGCCTCCCACAGTGGAAGCGAAACGTCGGATTCTTCATCTACTTTGACGCGGTCACCACCGGAAGACCTAAATCTTCATGACAATAACCGCGGAAGCCTACGCAGTTTATTAATTAAAAGTAGAACTGCTTCGATTTCATGAAGCGAAACCCTGGCCGAGAACAGGATGGGTGAGAATTATAATCATAAGTATTATAAATTATAGGTACAACCTATTAAATTTCCGTTTTATTTCCGTATAACTATTGAAAATTCCGTTAATTTAGCGTACGACCAAAAGTAATTTCTGTCTTTCAAACGGACCTCCAAAATTCCGTACACATACGGAAATTTTCGTACGTTTACAACCCTGCTGTTGTAAAATTAAAAGGTATGAGTATTTGCGATCCAAAGAGATAGTTGTAAGGTTGGCAATACCAATGGCGGGAAGACGAATGGGTGATCATTTTTTTTATCATAGGATTAGCATGGGATTAAAAGGTTTTGGGATTAAAAGGTATGAGTATTTGCGATCCAAAGAGATAGTTGTAAGGTTGGCAAAGCCAATGGCGGGAAGACGAATGGGTGATCATTTTTTCTATCATAGGATTAGCATGGGAGCCGATCAAAATCATACATTTATTTCTTTATTGTTAGTTAATTTTTGATAAATAGTTAAAAACTAATAGAACCGAGTCCGGTAGCTCAGTGGTAGAGCGCTCGCCTTTCGACCTGGAGGTCGAAGGTTCAAATCCAGCCGGGGGAGGACCTCAATATGAGGTTATCCCTTGTACCGTACACTCGGGAGGTCTTGAATTCAAGGCCGGCAAACCCAGCCAAGGTTTACGTGGTTTCCTTGGCTACTAATACGCAAATGCGGGTTGGATCTAGTTTCATCTGAGACAAGTCTGGATCCACGATTTCGTTGTCTCCAGCTCACGAAAAGTTATTGTTCTGCGGGCTGGGGGAGATGAAGGTCGGAAAGATATACTGAGCCTTTGTATGTCCGAAAACTTAGTCAGTGAAAGTGATGGCGGCGACACGAGTAACGTAAGTGCCTAGGAACAAAGTGCTCGATTCTTGAAGACAGACGTCTCCTAATGGCACTGCGGAGCTTTGACTTTCAGGTCAGGGTTATAGAATGAGTTTGTACACGCTGACATCTGGGTGCTAGAGTTCTTTGTCGGGTGGCGCTGGACTGGCCAGAGCGGTGAGCCTAGCTAGAGTCTGGTGATGCTAGTGGAACTGATGAGATTGGTGAGACTGGAAGTACGAGGTCAAGTGAGACTAATGTGATCAGAGGGGCTAGTAAGACTAGATGAAACAAGCACACAGTGAACTAGTAGTCGGCGCTAGCCAGAGCGGTGAGCCTAGCCAGAGTCTAGCTGGTCTAGATGAACTAGGCACACGGTGAACTAGTCGCAGACACTAGCCAGAGCAGTGAGTTTGGATAGAGTCTGGTTGGGCTGGATGAACTGGACACACTGTGAACTAGTTATATGTGCCACCATGTACGGAGAGCGTGCTTCCTAAATGATTGGATGTGTACAAACTCAGGGGTTAATGTTGAGTGAGATTTGAGTGAGGGAAAACGCTAAATGACCCTACGGGTTAAAGCGTAAAAAAAATAATAATAGAACGACTATCGGTGTTAAAAAAACTGTCAATAGTTCATAGATAAATACTTCCATTATTCCAGGAATTTAAATATATAATCAGTCCGTTATCACTAGAGATGGATTTTTTCATTTATTTATGCTGGCATTTACTGATTTCAATAAACACGGTTTTATATTGAACTGCGATAAAAATATTTGTTAAATATTAAATATAATATTAAACAAAACGTAACACTTCATAACACGAATGAAAAAAACACAAAGGTTGGAAAATATCATCTTGTTACAACTGATTTAAACAATTTAATCGAAAATATGAGTAAATTTGTGAGTTTGTGCAGACTAAATTATTAAGAAGTAAAATTAATTAACAACAATAAATAATATAAATAATTAAATAAATAAATCTTCTTATCAGTTTATTTTTAAAAACTCCGGACAACCCATTTAAAAGGTTTGTCCAATAAAAGAGTGACTTTAGTGAGTTTGAACATCTTAAAATTAATTAAAACAAATAATTTCAAGAAAAAGTTTAAAGGTTAATCGTCAAAAATAAGAAAAAAATAAGGAACCTATATACATATATATCATTGTTTCGTTATCAATTTCTTATCAACGACGGTGGCGCTGCTACGGTCTTTAAATATCAAATAAAGATTTCAAATATATCATTTGATACTACCGAGTTTTGCAAAACATGAATAGTTGACACAATATAATTGCGCAAGAAACACCTAGGAAAATCGACATTTGTCATCAATGATGACGAACGTCTAATAATGAAACAGTTCCCAGATGTAGAATTGCATTTTGCTTGTTACGTTTCTTAGGTGTCTCTCCCACAATTATATTTTGCTAAAGATATTAAAATTTACTGTTTTGGCTAACCTGTTGATCTCCTGTGAGTTGCCTTTGGGTAGGGGTACTCTCCTGACTGATAGGGGTGTTCCAGTCAAGATTTTCTTGTAAACAGTGCTCCATGCTTTCAGATCTTCACTCTCGAGAAGGGTGTAACTGTGCCAGTGCGATGTTACTAGGAGGCTACGTAACGCCCATGCCGCTTCCCGTGCACCGGCGTCTATCCGAATCTCACCCTTACTTAGCTTATCCTGAAACAAAAACAAACATTTAGCCAAAGGGAATCTTGTTGCTGAGTGATAAGGTACGAGAGAAAATACTATATATAAGTAGAAAAAGCACTGGGTGGGGAAAAAACTGGGATCAGCACTGGATGGGAAGAGCAATGGACGAAACAATGGGTGGGAAGAGCAGTGGAGAAAGCACTGGGAAAGGAAAGCTCTGGAGAAAGCACTAGGTGGGAAAAAACTGGGAACAGCACTGGATAGGAAGAGCAATGGACGAAACAATGGGTAGGAAGAGCAGTGGAGAAAGCACTGGGAAAGGAAAGCTCTGGAGAAAGCACTGGGGGGAAAAAATGGGAACAGCACTGGATGGGAAGAGCAATGGACGAAACAATGGGTAGGAAGAGCAGTGGACGAAACAATGGGTAGGAAGAGCAGTGGAGAAAGCACTGGGAAAGGAAAGCTCTGGAGAAAGCACTGGGTGGGAAAAAACTGGGAACAGCACTGGATGGGAAATGCAATGGACGAAACAATGGGTTGGAAGAGCAGTGGAGAAAGCACTGGGAAAGGAAAGCTCTGGAGAAAGCATTGGGTGGGAAAAAACTGGGAACAGCACTGGATGGGAAGAGCAATGGACGAAACAATGGGTGGGAAGAGCAGTGGAGAAAGCACTGCGGAAAGAAGAGCACTGGAGAAAGCACTAGGTAGAGAAATTAATGGGAAAATCACTTGCTGGAGAGAGCACTAAAAAAAGCATCGGGTGGGGAGAGAACAGGATAAATCTAAACATATAAAACTATAGTGCGCTAGCTTAGTTTTTCGCTCCGCGATCGGATTTGATATTTTATTAAGTAGGATAAGGTAATAAATGAATCTACTATGAGGTCCTAAATTTTGCCTACACCCAGTTTCATTAAGGATAAGGGATCTTTAACGAGTGCCTGATAACGCACAGGCTCGAGGCGACGGGCTTTACGTTCCTTCTGAAGGACATGGTACGCAGAATTTTTATCCCTCTCATAGAAATCCCAGAGGCCCGTGCTGGGATTGAACCCATGACTAAATAAACTCGGAAGTTAGAAGTCCATGCATTCTGTGAACTGGCCGCGTACCTTTACGACCACACCACGGGTGACTCCACTAAGACTGCTTACTAACTTATTAAAAACTTATTTTACAAACAAACCTGCTGAAAGGGTGCATTTGATGACCATAACAACGGAGTTGATGAAACTGCTGCAGCGAGCCTTGAATCGATCTCAGCGCCATTTTTAGTTAAAACCAATATGGCTACAATATGACGACCTTCTATTCTTGAGCAAATGTAACGGAGCTGAGACGATCCGTATGCGACGGGTCCGCTCTGAAACATAGATGATGTCATTGGTTACTTATTTGACATGAGGTTAGCATAAGAAATATCATTGAAACATAACAGACGTTATTGGATACCTATTTGACATAAGGGTAGCATAAAGGGTGATCAATTTTTTTTATCATAGGATTAGCATGGGAGCCGATAATAGTTATTTATGCCATAAGGCTGAGAAGTGTGTCTTTATGTCACGGCAATTAGATTTACCGACGAGCGAAGCGAGTCGGGAAAAATTGCCAAGACATAAAGACATTCTCAGCCGGATAGCATACACTATTTTATTTGAGGTAGCACTCATTAAATAAACTGCACTATATGAAACTTAATTGAAAAAAAAAACGTCCAATTAACTCCATATTATCGTCGTCATTGAATTCATCCATAGCTTCACACTTTTACTCAAAAATGTAAAAGCTTTACAAATAAACACAAAAATTGTCAATTAGAACACCTTTTAAAAACGAAAAAAAAAATTAGTCTACGAACAAAAACAGAAACAAAATGAACGTTTTTAAAGAAACCTCATGAAGATTTTACACAGATTGTTTTTTGAACACGCTACATTACAGTAATGGCGGCAATATATGAATTACTTTTACGTCCTAGGAGTTTTTTTACATTCATTATTGTCCTCGGAGGTGAAAAGTACTAAATAACCTCCTATAACAATAATGATTGGCTTCTCATCCTAAAAACGGTCCAATAAGTGCTCAATAACGTACTACCTCAAAAAAATTGTACTTTTATTTCTTTATTGTTAGTTAATTTGTGATAAATGAGTTAAAAATTAATAGCAACGATCATCGGTGCTAAATAATTGCCACTATTTCATAGATAAATTCTTCGATTATTCCAGGATTTTAAATATAGAATCAGGCTCTTATCATGTAACGATATATTTTGGGTAGAAAATTTTAATTAGAATTTAGTTTAGATAAATTTGAAATTTTCTTTAAATACTTAATCTCGATTTAGAAGGTATTTATTATTTGATTTATTTTATATGCTTATCTAGTTGGTAACACTGTCTTTGATGAGGTGGAAGGTTTTTCCGAACTTTCTTGGTTTTTTTCCACGAGGCCCCGGTGGGGACGGCTTCGGCCGTAGGGCCGTAAATTAATTTTAATTTATTAATTTAAAAGTTCTTTTCTTTTTGAGTTTTTACTGTCAAAGTCCAACGTTTCTGTTCAAGTTAGTTTGAGTTAATCTTGAGTTTAGCGAGTTGAATATTGAATTGGATGATTATTGTACCAGTGCTTTGGACGCCCTTCGTTTGAAGGTAGGTGTACTGAAATTTCATACATAGGATTTCTTAAAATATTTTTACATTGTAAATTTTATTGTCCCTAATTCTAACTTTCCTAGTCTTGTAAGATGGTTTCATTTACGATGTCTCTAATTGAATTGGTTTTTGTGTCACATAGGGTTCTAGTCTTAGGCTGATGGCACGTATGTACGTTGGTTCAACGCTTAAGTGAAGTTAGACAAGTCTGGATGAGGATAAGCAATGTGTGATGAGGAAAAATGTAATTAGTATGAACATCTACATAAACTATTTCACCAACATCGCCCACCATGCAATAACCTCATATCCTAATTATACTATTTATTTGTTATATATATGATGTATGCATTTACCAGAAGTTAGTAGGTAGGACCTTAATTTTAATAACTCATGTCTAATGTTTTATCTCTATGAAAAGGATATGTATTAAGTATGTTTTAAAACTAGAGTTTTGGATTGTAAGAAGATATGTAATTTATATTATTTTTTTTTAATCTGCTTTAATTATAATTATCAAATCTCATAATCTATTTTATTGAGTACTTAGATTAAGTTATCCATGTCGTATCTTAAGCCATATATAGATCCATTTTCAATAGTTCTGGAGGGTTGGTTCTTATCCCCCCCCCTTTGTGGGTTAAAAGAACCTGGCGCTCATTAATTAAGTTTTTGGTAAGTTCTTGGACCTAATTTCGGTCTAGTATCTACTTCGATTGGTATTACTCCCACCCCCAGCGGCCAGACTGAGCTGGGCATTAATTATATATGTTATAATCACTACAGACTTTGATTCGTCCGATTTAACCCAGAAATAATAAAACCTAAACGGATGACGGATTTAAGCAAACTTTTTACAAAAAAAAAAATAATTATTTTAGTGTATAAATAAAATTGATTAATAAATTAAAACACCATTGCGGTGAAAATCAGCTTGTAATCACTTAATTTAAATACCTGTAATAATTGAAAAGTAATTAATAAATAAATATCTCAATAATCTTTCTTTTTTTCTGTATTTTTTTTTGACACAGGTAAGTGCGAAGGTGTTTTTTGATTGAGTCTGTTTTTAGTAAGTCAGTTGTTTTAAACGTTATAAATAACTCTGTAGGTAGTTGATTAATAAGATTCAGTCCGTAGTAAGTCCAATATTGCTGTGTTTTTACAGTGTTAGTCTTAGGTAGTTGGTATAATCTCTGTGTTTCGCTTCTTGTTCAGTTTGCTGTGAAGTACTTCCGTCAGTTTATTCCTGTTTTTTAGTCCGTAAAGTATGCATGTCATTTTGTAAATATTGTCGATATTAAGTACGTCTAACTTAGTATATAGTTTTTTAGTGCTGTATCCTCTTTAAATATCGTCCTGATATAAACATTTTTAGTGCTGTATCCTCTGGGTTTTTTAAATATCGTCCTGATATAAACATAAGAGGCACGATTTTTCGCTCAAAACTAAAATCTCTATTTTTCCACTTGTACTATTTAATTTCAAATACTTTTATAAGATATTCAACCCACTTTTGACCCTACCCCAAAAAGTTATCATTTGTCAAGTTTTTTCGCAAGAGGTTTTTTTTTTAAAAAAAATTCAACTCTCTTATTGTATCTATATAGTTAGGAAGGGAGAGGAAGACTTTCTCAACAAGAATTAGAAGCGAGATCCCTGAAATTTATTCGAGCAGAAAATCATTTATTTTCATAACTTGGCTTCCTTTATGCTGCTTACAAGACGTATGATTTGTACTGGCGGAAGTGTAGCGGTTCTTTTCAGGACACTAAAAATAAGAGTGTAAGGCTGATATTTATTTTATCATTTTCATTATAAATTTATATTTCTTCTAAAATATAGTATTAGTTATATTTGGAGAAATCTGCTACAAAATAAAGAGATCAAGTTAGAAAATAAAATAAAAGTTTATAAATCTGTTGCCCAGAGTATTATAGGATATGGATGTCAGGTGTGGGGATATAAAGAATATGAAACAGTGGAGAAATTACAGAGATATTTTTTCAAGAGATTATTCAAACTACCTAATCATACACCAAACTATATTATTAATCAGGAATTAGGAGTAGAGCTGCTATATTTCCAAATGTTAGAATGGCAAAAAAAGTACATATTGAAAATTATAGGAATGAAGGAGGACAGATTACCAGGCCAAATATTCAAATTAATGTGGGAGCAAAATGTAGGAGCTGCTAAGTTTTGGAAGGATATGGCAAATAAGTATAAAATATCATTAAATATATTAAATAGTAAAGAATTAAGTAATAATTTTAATGAAATAATAAAGAAAATTAAAAAGGAACGCAATACAGAAGTGAACAAGAACATAAAAAATACTAAAGCAGTAAAATTGTACAAAGAACTGTAAAAGAATGTTGGTAAAGAAATTATAGAGGATAAAATACTAAGTGATAACGAGAAAAATATAATAATTAAATTAAGGAGTGAACAGATAGAAATAAATGATAAACATTGGAAAAATGAGTTAGAAAGGCAATGTACTATTTGTAATTTAAAAGAAGAAGAGGATATAGTACATTTTATAGGAAAGTGTCCAGTGTTAAAAGAGTTTAGTGAGTCTTGTTTTGGGCAAGGGAAATTAAACAAAAATGAGGTAATACATATTTTAAATGGGGGAAAGGGATGGAATGGACTATTAAAGTACTATAAATCAGCCCATAGATATAGAAGATGAATAATAAAGGGGCCTTCATAAATAAATAATTAATTAAAGATAAAATAAAATGGTTTAAAATATAGATATATGTGTGTATAGAGATGTAGATGTGTGTATATATGTATGTGTCTGTAGGGTGTGTATGCATATGTGTGTATGTATTTTAAGGTATTACGTGTGATGGTTATATATCAGATATTGTAGTTTTAAGTTGTATTATTATCTTATTCTATTTAAATTTTATTACTTTTTCTTTTTCCTTAATGTTTATTGTGCTTTAAAATTCTTGCCTGGATTATATTAGTTAATATAATTTGTACTTGACTTTAACTAAATAGATTTGCAGCTATAGAAATTTGCTTCTAGAACTGATATAAATATGCTTTAAAAATTTAAATTAAGTCAATCCTATTATATAATCTATTTTGCATATCTGTTTAGTTTAAGTATTATCTCTGAACCTAACCATTAATTGGTATTTTTTTATTTTTTTTTATTTTTATGAATTGGTATACTCTATTAATTGGGCAGAATAATAATATAATATAATATATATAATATATAATATTAAAATATATAAATAAATATATATATTAATAATATAATAATATATAATAAATAATAATATATAATAATAATTAATATATAATATAACATAATAATACACACATAACATTACATACAATAACACATACACATTACACATTACATTATATATAATATATTATTTTATTATTATATAATATATTATATATATATATAATAATATTTATATATTATATTATAATATATAATATATTATATATATATATATATATATATATATATATAATATATATATTAATATATTAGTGGGTAGTGGAAGGGTGGTGTGGTATCATGTCCTCTGAGGGATTAGCACCTGAGAGGCCTTGATCTTGCTATTTTTTTTTATTTATTTTTTTTTTCTATTTTTATTTGTTTATTTAATTTTTGCAATTGAAGGGACGGTTTTTATTAAAGGTATCGGTGGCATATGCCTGTTTTGATATAATATTTAAAAGTAATTAATATTGATTTTAATAGAGAATAAATCAGTACTTTTTACTATACTCATTATTGATTTGTAAAGTCGGTGCCTTTTTGTTTTAATGGTATTGTGCAGTACAAAAGTAAATAGTAAATAATTAAGGAAATAAATAAATAGAATGTATATCTAATGTAGTAAATTAAAATAGTCATACTATACAATTAAAATAAAAAATATATATATTTATATAATAATGTCAAGAAAAAATTGAAAAAAAAAATTGTGTTGTAACCTCGGCTGACAGCCTATGGCTAAGCCTAAATTTATATTTTTTCATTGTAAAAATAATGTAAATATGTTTGCAATAAATATTTTTTCTATTCTATTCTATTCTATTCTATATTTCTTTTAACTTCAGTTTTTTTTAAATTTTTTTTTATTTATAATTCCTGATTCCTAGAGGCTATAATATAATCAGGTAATTTCTAACAAAAATTCAAACTAAGTACCCAGTGATAGACTACAGCTCTAAACTATCACCACTCAAACTATCACCACTCAAGCTATGTTTCGTTATCATAAACTTTGAATTTCCAAAATATAAAGATAATCCTGAAAATTCTAAAACAGCTCATTTTAAACCACTATACAATAAGGTTAACTTTTCCCTAATTTGTGCATAACGGACAGAAGATAAATTAGTTACTTACAGTGTAGTAGTAACAAGAAGTGCAATGGAGCTAGCAAATGTCAAATTTATAAAACAAGTGGCTGATGGCCGCTCCGAGACCTACGCACTTCGTTCGCTCCTCGACGAGCATCTTTTTGTAATTGGTAATTATTTACAAGACAAAAAACTTTATAGGGATCTAAATTTTAAATGATTAAAGCTTTTGAGGAGGAATAGGGCCAACATAATAATAAATAAATAAATAAAAAAATAAATAAATATATATATATATATATATATATATATATATATATATATATATATATATATATATATATATATATATATATATATATATATATATATATATATATATATATATATATATATATATATATATATATATATATATATATATAATATATATATAAATATATATGGAAGGATAGGAAAATCAAAGAAAGATAAGAAAAATAAGTAAAATTTATAGGATAAATCGGTTGATACAGGTTTATACACACACACACACACATATATATATATATATATATATATATATATATATATATATATATATATATATATATATAATATATATATAACTCTCATAAACCCGTCTTATTTCTTCTCTTGCCTAACGAAGTTGTTATACAACGAAACGTTGCAAATATACGAAGTTTTTCCTGACATTCTTTATCCATCTGTTTTTATCGTTAATTATTTATATATATATATATATATATATATATATATATATATATATATATATATATATTATATATATATATATATATATATATATAATATATATATATTTATTTCTATCGCCTATGGGTAATGTATGTAAGACGAAATGATATATACTGACTTAATATAATAAAAAATATAATGCTGACTTAGAAAAGGGGAATAATGTTATTGTGTAAGAAGAGTTAGTTTCAGAGCTGCCCCGCTAGATGCCAGCACCGCATTGGGTTCACTCCCACCTTTCGTCTGACGCTCTTGTATACCTTTCGACATTCCATAGCTATATTATATTCTTTGTTCAGGACCATCTTTGGTTATTTATACATTATTTGATCCAAGCCGATTGAAATTTTATCTTAACCCATTAATTAATGGGTTAATTAATGGGTAAACTCGTAATCTTTTATGAGTTCCAGTCATCACTGGCTTGGAACCTTTGGCTTAACGTGTAGAAGTACGACACATAAGGACTTAAATTAACTTGCTTAGATATTCCAAGAGGCTTCACCCGGAATCGAAACTTCACAGTCTAGCTTGCAGAGTCACGTTCACATCTACACACCTCAAGAGTGCCTAAAGATTTTTTGCGAAGTACTCTTTCTATTTAAACTCTAATTAACTAAAAACTAACTTTCTATTTAAACTATTTTTTTTCTGTTTTTAGATAAAATATTCAAACAATTATGCTAATTTATACATATCAAAGGATGGACGGAAGAACTAACGTTATCATTAGAGTCCATCCCTTTTACAAAAAAGTATATTTTTGTAAGCTTTTATTAAGATAATTTTTTTGTAAATAACGTTTATTTATTTATTTGTCCCCACTGATTTTTCTTGTTAAACTTAAAACTACATCCCATACTTGTTCCAGACAAAATAAAACTTATCTCGACAATAAATTATAAGTACTGAGAACACAATAATGTCTACAACTTCATTTCGTATTCAAAACAAGTCTCTCCGTAAATTTTATTTCTAATCGTAGATCTAGAAAATAAAATTAATCCTAGATGAAGATCTAGACGCAATTCTTATCAAAACTAATTATTAAAGTATATAAGTTTTATTAATAGATTAATTAAAAAAATTGCTTCCATAAGTTTTCACTTTTCCAAATTTGAACCGTGGAAAAGTATTGTGATGGCAAAATATCGAAACCAGGATTTTATTGAGTTATTCGCGATTCAAAGAGATAGTTGTAAGGTTGGCAATACCAATGGCGGGAAAACGAAAGGGTGATCAAATTTTTGTTTATCATAGGATTAGCATGGGAGCCGATCAAAATTCTTCATTTATTTCTTTATTATTAGTTAATTTGTAATAAATGCGGTAATAGAACGACTATCGGTGCTAAAAAAATTGCAAATATTTCATAGATAAATACTTAGTTTATTCCAGGATTTTAAATATAGAATCAGGCTCTTATCACTGCAGACTTGGATTTGTCCGATTTAACCCGGAAATAATCCGGAAAATAAGTAATGAAGCCACTAACCGGAAATAATGACTTAGTAAAAAGTTCAAAAAATCAGAAAACACAGAAGAATTTTCAATTGATTTGAGAAGCATGGAGTCATATATATATATATATATATATATATATATATATATATATAATATATATATATATATATATATATAATATATATAATATATATATATATATATATAATATATACATTGGCTAAGTAAATATTTATTTTCTACTGAGACCGATTACCCAAGTTGAGTGAGGTAATATGTATATATATATATATATATATATATATATATATATATATATATATATATATATATATATATATATATAATATATATATAATATTATATATATATATACAGTTCATACATCATCAACTTGGGTAATCGGTCTCAGTAAAATAAATATAATTACTTATTAATATATATATATAATATATATATATATATATATATATAATATATATATATATATATATATATATATATAATATATATATATATATATTATATATATATATATATATATATATATATATATATATATATTATATAATATATATATTATATATATATATATGTGTATAATATTTAGAGACTAGCTGCGTTAACGTGACATTTCTTTCATTGATTTAAAGTAAAGTAATAGAGCAGTGGTTCCCAACCAGGGGTCCTGGGACCCTTGGGGGTCCCAAATGAGTTTTTAGGGGGTCCCGGGAGCAATTTTACAAACTATATTGTAAAAGTAAAAAAAAATATTTTTTTTCTTTTGTATGTGTTACTTCAATAAATAATTAGATTATTATTTATTTATGAATTATTTAAATACTGATTAGAGTTAGAATTTTTATTTAATACTATCCGTTCACTATAAGTATAAGTTATAAATTATATTAAAAATTGTTACAACCTATCTTTGTGAGTTTGGGTTTAGTAATTTAATAGCAATAAAGACCAAACAAAGAAACAAGCTCAATCCAGAATCTGATCTGCGCCTTGCAATCAGTGAAAAGATTCCTCATTTTGAAAAAATAATTAATGAGAGGCAGCAACAAAAGAGCCACTAATATTTTAAATAATATTTACCTACGTTTGTTTAATAAACGTTAGTATTCTTTGTATCGTCTTTTGTAATTACCTTGCCTTTATATATAATAATAACAATTTAATATATAATATATATATATATATATATATAATATATATATATATATATATATATATATATATATATATATATATATACATACATATATATAGCAAGGGGTCCGGGAAGTAGTTCAAGATATTCTAGGGGTCCCAAGCATAAAAAAGGTTGGGAACCACTGTAATAGAGGTAGGAGCGTCTGACACATCGGGCCTAATAATTTTGTGGATAAACCAGTCAGGATGTCTTAAAAACCCATCAAAGGGATAATACAGGTAAAATAGCGGAAAAGGTTTTTTTTCGAAAATCACATATACAGCGGTGGACTGAGTTGTACATAGTTTCAACTCTCTAGCATAAATACACTGGGAGCTACAATGATAACAGACACACCCACATACAGACACTTTTGTAAACACCACTCTCAGGAGGGCTTTAAAACACCTGAAACGAATAATTCCGGTTTCATCCCGGCTTTGGATTTTCTTCCAGTCACAATACTTTCCTTATAACCTTCGGTATAAAGGAGGAAAAATAAAAATAGTTATTTATGCCATAAGGCTAAGAAGTGTGTCTTTATGTCACGGCAATATTAGATTTACCGACGAGCGAAGCAAGTCGGGAAAAATTGCCAAGACATAAAGACATTCTCAGCCGGATGACATACACTATTTTTTTGAGGTAGCACTCATTAAATAAAGCACTCATTAAAAAAAATAAAAAGCATTCATTAAACTGCGCTATATACTTAATTGAAAAAAAAACTTCCAATTATTATTAACTCCATATTATCGCCGTCATTAAATTCATCCATAGCTTCACACTTTTACTCAAAAATGTAAAAGCTTTACAAATAAACACACAAAAATTGTCAATTAGAACACCTTTTAAAAACGAAAAAAAAAATTAGTCTACGAACAAAAACAGAAACAAAATGAACGTTTTTAAATAAAGCTCATGAAGGTTTAACACAGATTGTTTTTTGAACACGCTACATTACAGTAATGGCGGCAACATATGAATTACTTTACGTCCTAGGAGTTTTTTTACATTCATTATTGTCCTCGGAGGTGAAAAGTACTAAATAACCTCCTATAACAATAATGATTGGCTTCTCATCCTAAAAACGGTCCAATAAAGTGCTCAATTACGTACTACCTCAAAAAAAAAATTTCTTTAATTAATTAATTTTTTTTTGAGGTAGTACGTAATTGAGCACTTTATTGGACCGTTTTAAGGATGAGAAGCCAATCATTATTGTTATAGGAGGTTATTTAGTACTTTTCACCTCCGAGGACAATAATGAATGTAAAAAAAACTCCTAGGACGTAAAAGTAATGCATATATTGCCGCCAATATATACTTATAATAATATATACTTAATATATACTTTTACTTTATATATTCTTTTACTTTTATATACTTAATATATATTTTAATATATACTTTACGCCAATATATACTTGTAATGTAGCGTGTTCAAAAAAACAATCTGTGTAAAATCTTCATGTGGTTTCTTTAAAAACGTTCATTTTGTTTCTGTTTTTGTTCGTAGACTAATTTTTTTTCGTTTTTAAAAGGTGTTCTAATTGACAATTTTTGTGTGTTTATTTGTAAAGCTTTTACATTTTTGAGTAAAAGTGTGAAGCTATGGATGAATTCAATGACGACGATAATATGGAGTTATTTGGACGTTTTTTTTTTCAATTATATATATAGCGCAGTTTATTTAATGAGTGCTACCTCCAAAAAAAATAGTGTATGCCATCCGGCTGAGAATGTCTTTATGTCTTGGCAATTTTTCCCGACTCGCTTCGCTCGTCGGTAAATCTAATTGCCGTGACATAAAGACACACTTCTCAGCCTTATGGCATAAATAACTATTCTGTCCTTAAAATACATTATAATTATATAAGTTATATCACAATATGTTTCTGTAATGTATTTAATAACCTGATCAGTAGTGCTACATACTGTTGATTTGTTTTTCAACTCTCTAGCACAAATACTCTAAGAGCTTCAATGATAACAGACACAGACACATACAGACAGTCAACTTTGTGAGAACTTGACAGACACATATAATTACTACGTACACACAGCGTATTTAACAGGCAATCGTATTGGATATGCATTAAATACGATAAGGTTCTTGCACCGTAATTGTTTAGTCGATCGAGCGAGATTACATGATTACTGCATGATCCCGCCAAAACATCGCGTCTTTTATAATTAAGGTTCAATTTTGGTTATAAGGAAGTTTAAAACAAAAAATATATTTAAATAAATTGTGATTTCTTTGCATAATAATAAAGTTACACTAAAAAAATAATATTCCAAAAGTTATTAACAGATAACTGAGCAGTGGAGTAAACACAGCTAACAAATAACAACACCAACATCTCTCCACAAAACCTTCATTAAAACCAGAGCCGGCTTTCGATCTCACGATCATCATCAGTGCCGGAGAGTTGAGTTGAGTTGTTAGGATTCTCCTTCTTCAACTCTCCGGCACTGATGATGATCGTGAGGTCGAAAGCCGGCTCTGGTTTTAATAAAGGTTTCGTGGAGAGATATTGGTGTTGTTATTTGTTATTCCAAAAGTTATTTGATCAAAAACGGTAATATTGAAGTGAAGTATACAAGACTAGTAACTTTTGTGAAACGGGGCCTAGTTTAATTCGATGCTTACCTGTTGTAAATTTGGTTGAGGAGATGTCAGGTATAAAGGAGTCAGAGGTAATGGTAAAGGTCCTGCTGAACTTAAGGCTCTTTCGACAACCTTCTCCAATCCTTCTACCCCTCCTCCATGAAACACTCCAAGATAAAGCCTGTTAAACAGAGAAAATAAACAAAGAAATTGAAAACTGTGCAATCAATTCTGGTGCGGTGTTCTGCACGCCGGGCGAATTTCCTTTGGAATGCGTGTTTCCATGCTTAACAACACATTTCTTGCTTGAGGACCCGGTTTATGCTTTATAACTTAAGCAGTTAAGTTAAGATTGCTGTCCAATTATCTAGCACAGGTAATAAATAAAATAAAATAAAATGCCCGTTTTAGGGCCTTTCGGCCCATCAGGGTATTCACCCTGCGGGAACCACCTCAGGCGGGTTGCATTTACTACACTCTAAGAATTAATTAAAGTTGGCGAAATCTTTTTAATACAAATACTATTCATAAAACCTTAGAGTATAGCCCGGGCTGCGAACCCCGGACCTTCGGTGCCGAAATCGAACGCCTTTACGATCACGGATACGGAGGCAGACACAGCACAGGTAATAACTCATTTTATTTTTCAAAGGAAATGCGCATAATTATCCAGTTGGTTATACAATACTATGCGTCTAAAATTGGTAGTGCGTACAATTAATGCCCAGTTTAGTCTGGCCGCTGGGCTTAAAAGTCACTCGCAAAATAATAAAAACTGGTTTAACTAAAACTAGGTTTTGGACATTTGTTAGTTTTAGCTTTGACCTTGAGATTTAAAATTAACCAATCAACTGTATAACCCAAGTGACGTAATAGTTTTTGCAGAGAATCTTAACTTTTTTAAATACTAAATTTTATAATTGCTAATAAAAATACATAAAAATGTATACATTCTTTCTTATCTCAATTAACCAAACAAAACATCAAAAAGCATAGGTTAAAATTTATGCACCTTCCTCATTAAATCACCTTATCAATTTATGCACCTTTCCTCATTGAATCACTTATCAATTATGCCTTCCTCATTGAATCACCTTATCAATTTATGCACCTTCCTCATTGAATCACCTTATCAATTTATGCACCTTCCTCATTGAATCACCTTATCAATTTATGCACCTTCCTCATTGAATCACCTTATCAATTTATGCACCTTCCTCATTGAATCACCTTCACAATTATCACCTTATCACCTTATCCCTCCTCATTGAATCACCTTATCAATTTATGCACCTTCCTCATTGAATCACCTTATCAATCTAAGCACCTTCCTCATTGAATCACCTTATCAATCTAAGCACCTTCCTCATTGAATCACCTTATCAATCTAAGTACCTTCCTCATTGAATCACCTTATCAATTTATGCACCTTCCTCATTGAACCACCTTATCAATTTATGCACCTTCCTCATTGAATAACCTTATCAATTTATGCACCTTCCTCATTGAATCACCTTATCAATTTATGCACCTTCCTCATTGAATCACCTTATCAATTATGCACCTTCCTCATTGAATCACCTTATCAATTTTATGCACTTCCTCATTGATCACCTTATCAATTTATGCACCTTCCTCATTGAATCACCTTATCAATTTATGCACCTTCCTCATTGAATCACCTTATAAATTTGATCAGGTCGGTAATTAACATTGAATTGATGTTTATACTATCTATGGGGTTCGATTTCAAACTAAATAAGGGATAGATTAAGGGGCAGGAAAAGGGTAGGAAATTTATTATTCCTATATCCTGTTTAGTTAGGGATTGAAGAGGAATGAGAAATATCTAAAATGTATCCAAGGGGACGCGAGGGGGTTGAATAAAACCTACCGTGATCCTTTTAGACCAGATGACGAAAACAACTTTTCCCGTTTTTTACTCCCCATTTCAAACGGAATGTAAAACTTTATGTCTTTGTTTTAGTAGAAATAAACAATTGAATAATTTTCTACAACAAATTATTTAATTTATAAACATGCCAATTTTTTTAAAAAGTTTAATAATAGAATCGTAAAATGAGTAAATACAACTTAGCTTTACTATTTGGAGTTAGCTATTACTTTTAACATTTGATATAAGAGAATTTTCAAATGTACAAATATCTTTATCTACTTATATACAAATATGTTAATATGCCAAATATTCGCGATTCAAAGTCCGTAGCAGCGCCACCGTCGCTGATAAGAAATTGATAACGAAAGGGTGATCGTTGTTAAAGTCCTTGTGTGGATTTTTGGTTTTCTTATTTGTGACGATTATTTCTTTAAATTTTTATCAAAAGTGCTTTAATTAACTAATTTTAGGGCGTATGAACTCAGTAGAATCACAATTTCATTGAAAAATAGGTTTTAATGGGTTGTCACGAGTATTTAAGTTGAGTGATAAGAAGATGAAGATCATAATATAGTGTTTTATTTTATTTATTGTTTATTGATGTTACTTTTAAATAATTTTAGTTTGCACAAACACACAAAATTACCATTTAATTACATTAAATTGTTTAAATTAGTTGTAACAGGTATTTAAATTAACTGATAAGAAGCCGATTTCACTGTAATGGTGTTTTTAATTTATTAATCAATTTTATTTACTCACTAAAATAATTGATAGCTCAATAACTTCACTTTTTTGTAAAATGTTTGTTTAAATTATTCGTTTAGGTTTTATTATTTCTGGGTTAAATAGGACGAATCCAAGTCTGTAGTGATAAGAGCCTGATTTATATTTAAAATCCTGGAATTATCGAAATATTATCTATGAAATATTTGCAATTTTTTTAGCACCGATGGTCGTTTTAATAATTTTCATCGCATTTATCACAAATTAACAAATAATAAATAAATAAAAGAAGAATTTTTTATCGGCTCCCATGCTAATCCTATGATAAAAAAATGTTTGATTACTCTTTCGTTTTCCCTCCATTGGTATTGCCAACCTTACAACTATCTCTTTGAATCGCGTATTTATGACTACTGATAAATTTACTTTATTTGAAAAGATTGCAAGTTCCGGTTATTAATACCATTTAATTGAAGAATCAGCTACCACCGATATTTGATCTTGGATATGAATATATATGAATTGGTTTCGGGTTAACACCATCATCATCATGTAGGCTAGGTTCGGTTCCACCTAAAAATGTTATATCTGAAGATATAAAAGATGGTCCTGAGAAAAGTAATATATAAACCAAATAGGGAAACAAATGCGATTTCTGTCAGACCTGGCATGTAGTTCACATTTAGTCCACCAGAGAGTTGGCTCAAATTTTCCTATGGGCGCGGCCATCTTGTTTTACCCTTGTAAATGTAAACAAACTATTTAAGGTACTCAAAATTTTTGATTTTATTGCAAATTTTTATACACTTTAGTATAAAATGTTAATAATTTGTGTAAAAAATACGTTTTGTCACACCCAATAGACGTTTAAGTTGGAATCTATAAATACTAGGTTTGCTAAAATTACTTAAAACGAGCGGCTAATTAAACTTTTTTTTCGTGTGCACAACTTAACTTAGTTCATTTTTGCGAGTGATATTTGTTTTAACCCTTCAAATATTAATTGTAATTAAAAATTTATCAACTTTAACCAAACATTTTGAATATATTAAAAGCAATCGTAATTTTAAGTTATATTTAAGGCAATACACTGCCGTCTGTATTTTCTTCAAAATTTTCATAAAAACATGTAGTTTACCTTTACTATAGTTTCTCTTTTTCGAATAACAATAATTTCACAGATTTTAATACAAAACCATTGAACTATCACGTACATATTAAAGTACGAAAACACAATAAAAAATAAAAATTACCCAATTTTATCACGGTTGCCAATAAAAGTAAATAAAAAACGTAAATCTTAGGAAGCTCATACGCAATTATTCCAATTTTAGCTATTTCGTGATCAGCTGATCACGCATATCTAATTTTTTACACAGGTTATTATCATGATGATAGAAATTTATAAGGTGATTTAATTCGATGTAAACAAAACAAGGATCTTGAATAAAGGGGATGACGCACTAAGTCGATTTGCCATACAAAAAAGCACACAAACGTCAAAAACCAACTGCACGTGCTTGGTACAAACTGTGCATGCTTACAATTCTTATAACAGCGCAGGTCTTAAATTTAAGAGGCAAACTTACCTCTCAATGGTTTCCTATTGTTTATTGCTTGAGAAGGTTATAACAAAACACGCTTAAATTATCACTCACTAAAGTGGCAAAATATAGTACAAAATTTAAAATTAAGCACAAATGACTTAACAAGCACCACAAATGTAACAATAAAAATCACGAGAAGCACAGAAGAAAGTTTAGAAGCAAACTCGACAATCTTACTGCATAAGCTGCGTTTGGCGCCTTTTTTCATTATTACCAAGGGAAAGGTAAGTTTGCTCCTATTTCTCTATCTTATACAACTTCCATGGGGTCAGAAATGTTCCATAATGCGTCATCCCCTTTATTCAAGATCCTTGAAACAAACCAAACGTAGTCGGAGGTTATAACCTGACTTTTTTATGAATGGCGTGACGTCATTGCAGGAATCGATATAGGCGACTCACATTGAAAATGATGAATGATGAATAAATAAAATAATAAATTGTAAACAAAATAAGCAAAAGATTTGAAAGAAAATGACTGAGATTAATAACTACAGTGTATCTACAACTTTAAAAATCTTGACAGCTCAGTTTAGGCACCACCGATTCTAAAAAAAAAATCCCTACAAAAAGGCAGCGGGGAAAAAACTTTGTAAACAAATCAGGTTATGTTACCCGTGTTTTCTTGGCGATGTTTCTACATTTCTTTTGTGTAGTTTTATTATTTAGGAAGTATGCAAATGTGGAAAAAATGAATTGTGAAGGGAAATAATAAACACAAGAAGAACCACAAACGAAGTGAACGAATGCCGGGAAGGAGGTTATTTCCCTACAGGGGTTATGGGAGTAGGGAATTTTTTTTTTCTTTCAAAAGAGGGGTTGGCAGCGGCTTCTCTGATTGGTCGATCCCCAAAATGCTTATGACCTTGGGGATTTTTAAACTTAACGATACACTGTAGTATAAGATTGATTAATTAACGTAGAAATAATTAATTTTTACTCAACATTTTTTAGTGAAATTAACACATTTGTATAATTAACTAGTTGTTTACGTTACATTTGAGTTACATTTGTATTAGAAAATAATCTATCAATTTTCATAAGTTTTGATAGCGTTGTGGATACGGATAATTGCTTTTAATACTGGAGATTACGGGTTCGAGTCTCAGGTCTTCGGGTTACTTTTTGTTAAAAAATATATAATTTTGTAGCAAAATTTTTACTTTTCCTCCTATATACCGTATGTATTTTATCGGAAAAGAATTTAGTATACAGGAAGTGTGTTGTGCCTGCACTGAACATCTGAAACCGAGATAGATCTCCTAAGTATCTCCTAAGATCCTCTTAAGTAGTTTTCCAAAGTTGTCTGTCAGTATATGTGAGTGTGCCTTACCTACGTAAGGCACACTCACATATCTTAAGTATCTTAATGAATAATTTCTGAAATATTTATTTTAATTTTTTTCTTTTTTAGGTAGTAGTGCTCTAATTTGTTAGTATTATAATGTAAGTTGTCTATACTGATTCCTGCAATGAAAAAAAATTGCGTTCATTCATAAAAACCCTCCAATTGAATCACCTTATAAACTCTGTCAGCTTGGGTTATTATAGGAGCTTCCCTACTTGGTTTATATATTACTTTAGTCCGAGGATTTATTATTTCGTAAAAAAAATTCTGGCGCGGTGGTCCGCATGTCGGGCGAATTTCATTTAGAATGCGTGTTCCGTGCTAAACCCATTTCTTGCTTATGCAAGAACCATGCCCATTGCGTGGTTCCGGTTCATGCTTTTAGAACCTAAGCAGTTTACTCATTTGTCAAGCACTGCTCGTAACTCATATTTGTCTGTATTTTCCAAAGGAATGCGCATGATCATTCCAGTTGTTGTACAAAACTATGCCTCTAAAATTAGAAGTACGCACTATTATTTGCACTAGTTTAAAGATTAGTTACTTATCTTTAAGCTTAGTAAGTTATCTTTAAAGGTTTTAGCGCATTTCCTTTGAAAAATACAGACAAAATGAGTTACGAGCAGTGCTAAACTGAGTAACTGCTTAGGTTTAAATCATGAACCGGAACCACGCAAATGGGCATGGTTTCTTGCATAAGCAAGAAATGGGTTGTTTAGCACGGAAACAAGCATTCTAAATGAAATTCGCCCGACAGCGGACCACCGCGCCGGAATTATTTATTTAGTAGTTGTAAACTTATATAATGTAAAAAGCACAGAAACACGCATCCAAAGGAAATTCGCCCGACATGCGGACCACGCGCCAGAATTATTTTTCTAGTTGTAAACTTATATTAAGTAAAAAAAAAAACGATAAAAAATTATCGACCCTTCCAGGATGTGAACCCAGGTACCTGAAGTTTAAGAGGTCGTATTGACTCCGGACCACTGCCATTCAACTCAGAGGCCTAAAAAAACATTGAAAACGACACCTACTCGAAATTTAATTTTCAACGACCGTAATTTTGGTTTTCTATAATTTTTTGTGGTTTTTCGACTTTTTGGTAACTTAGAGTGGTCGTATCGACTTCGGACCGGTTTAATTCGATTCAGCGCCCAAAATTACATAGAAAACGACACCCTACTCGAAATTTATTTTTTATCGACCTAAATTTTGGTTTTTGGTAATTTACAATGGTTTTTTTCGATTTTAGGTCACTTAGAGTGGTCGTATCGACTTCGGACCGGTTTCATTCGATTCAGCGTCTCAAAAACAATAATTATTTGACCTTTTTCGCGGCAAAAGATATTAACCCTGAATTTTGCCGATTTTTTGAAAATTTCGCTGACTCAGGCAAACCGGGTTATGACGTCACAAAAACCTGGTTTTCAATAGGGTTTGTGTCCTCTCCAAAGGTTGATTTTTGTACCAAGTTTCGTTAAAAAATATTAATCCGTTCGAAAGATAGAGTGTTTACAAGAAAAGTGTCTAGAATATATATATATATTATATATATATATATATATATATATATATATATATATATATATATATATATATATATATATATATATATATATATATATATATATACATATATATATATAATTATATATATATATATATATATATATATATATATTATATATAATATATATATATAATATATAATATATATATACATATATATAACAATGTTTTATAATAATAATAACTCGGGACTTCCCAACCTAACCTGACCGAAGAAGACATACGTCGAAAATTCTCAAAACCCCTCTAAATCTCTTCGTTTCACCTCCTGTAAGTTATTATTATTATAAAACATTGTTATGTTATACTGTTAGTATTTTCCTTTTTCATTTGTTCAATATATATATATTATATATATATATATATATATATATAATATAATATATATTATATATATATAATTATATATATATAAAGTCTCGCGAAATTGTTTTTTTCGTCATTAGGGACCTCTGAAACGGATTTGTGTCGTGGTCCGAGGTTCGAATTCCGCCATGACGCCTATCCCATTAGCGAATTTTTTCCCAAAGGAAATTCACTAAAAGGTTAGTTCCGTAACCAGTTAAAAGGAGCGCTAGTGTGTAATTTGGTCATTTTTAACACGCCTACCTACTACGAGAATGCGCCACTGTCGTCTTACTTATTCAGCATAAAATTGATAATTCTAAATATTTGCTTTATATAATAATGGTAATAGAGAAAGAGATGATTTTATAAAACAAATTCAGAAAAGTAGAAAGTAAATTTTGGTAAGGAGAGTTAGTTTCAAAGCTGCCGCTAGATGCCACCACCGAGTTCACCTTCATCTTCTGTCTAACTCTCTTGTATACCTTCCGTCATTCTATACCTATTTTATTCTTTGTTTGTTGTATCAGTAAAAAACTTCTAGTTTACCGAAGAACGACCTTCTTTTCGTAAGGCTAACGTGTATAAATTCAGAGGGCTTTTGAGAAAATGTATCCAGTGATACAACTTTATTATTTAAGAGCTAGAGTGTTGTCCCGTCTGCAGATGATTTTGGCGTTAAGCCAAAATCAGTCCAGAGATATTCAAAACCAAAAGGAACAAACGTTTTGAATTAATATAATACAACCTCGGTCATAACCTCAATAATATAACTAAACATGTAAGATTCATGCTAATTATTTGTTCTCGCCTTCCTTACATTCATGCATGCACAATTAATTATATATTGCCTATTGGTCAAGGAATGTTGTATTTTTGGCAGGATTGCAGGGCCCAGTTTAGTTAATAGTATATGAGCCTATTGCAAGATTCATGTCGACCATCAGACCATGTTATGCATTCTCCCCTTCTCCTTCCTAACATTCATATCATGGCACATTTAATTATATTACCTTGGTCAAGGAATGTTGTATTTTGGCAGGATTGCAGGCCCAGTTAGTAATAGTATTATGAGCCATGCATTTTGCTCAAATCAGACCATGTATGCATTTCCCTCTCTCCTTCCTAACATTCATGCATGCACATTTAATTATATTTACCTTTGGTCAAGGAATGTTGTATTTTTGGCAGGATTGCAGGGCCCAGTTAGTAATAGTAATATGAGCCATGCAAGATTCATGCTCGACCATCAGACCATGTTATGCATTCTCCCCTCTCTCCTTCCTAACATTCATGCATGCACATTTAATTATATTTACCTTTGGTCAAGGAATGTTGTATTTTTGGCAGGATTGCAGGGCCCAGTTAGTAATAGTATTATGAGCCATGCAAGATTCATGCTCGACCATCAGACCATGTTATGCATTCTCCCCTCTCTCCTTCCTTACATTCATGCATGCACATTTAATTATATTTACCTTTTGGTCAATGGAATGTTTGTATTTTTTGGCAGGAAATGCAGGGCCAGTTAGTAATAGTAATTATGAGCATGCAAGAATTCATGCTCGACCGGCGACCAATCCCGAGCCATGTTTAATGCATTCTCCCTCTCTCTTCCTAACATTCATGCTACATTATACGCATGTTTTCATGTAGCATGTTTGATTAGATGCATTGTTTAGTTGAATTAATGCCAAGCCATTTCTGAAAACAAACATTCACAAAAAATTAGTAAAATTTCAGATCCAACTCACAATCGTAAATTTTCGATGAGTAATCGATCAAACAAGAAAAAGTCGTCCAAATTCCTCGATCAGGGCATTATTACTTTAATAAATTATGATAAAGCCCGCAATACAGGAATGTGGAAAAAAAAACTATACATAAGATGAAACTATAAATCTAAAACAAAAATAATAATTACACATTAAACAAATAAATCTATAAAAACCTCCTCTAAGGTTTATAAAGATTTTTAGAATATTTTTTAATAATTTTTTGTCCTTATAAATTGAATTAAACTGATTGAATTAAAATTATATTAAATATTAAAATAAAATTAATTCATATAAATATTATAAATTAAATTTAGTATTAATTAAATTACATAATCTATAAAAACTCCTCTAATAGTTTGTACAAGATTTTTTAGAAATATTTTTTAATAATTTGTATATTAATTGAATTAACTACTGATTGAATTAAAAATTATCAATTAAAATATATAAAATAAATTAATTCATATAAATATTATAATTTAATTAGTATTTAATAAGATTAGCATAATCTATAAAAACCTCCTTAAGGTTTATAAAGATTTTTAGAATATTTTTCTAATTTTGTATGAATTAATGAATTAATACTGATTGAATTAAAATTATATTAAAAATTATAAAATAAAAAGTAATTCATATAAATATTAAACTTAATATAGTATTAATTAAATTTACATAATCTATAAAAACTCCCTAAGGTTGTATAAAGATTTTTAGAATAATTTTAATAATTTTGTATTATTAATCTGAAATTTAATACTGTTGAATTAAAAATTATAATTAAAATAATATTAAAATAAAATTATTCATATAAATATATAAATTAAATTAGTATTAATTAAATTACATAATTCTAAAACCTCCTCTAAGGTTTGGTAAAAGTTTTTAGAATATTTTTAATAATTTTGTATTATTAATTGGATTAATCATGATGAATTTAAAATTTAATTAATAATAACCACTTATAAATAGAAAATAATAAGTCATTTTATTTAAAAATATCACATAAAAACAATATAAACATAATTATTGTATTCCCAATTATAATATATAACTACAATAATAATAACTTTGAATGACAGATAAAGTAATTAATACTTTATTTTTAATTAATTTATGTTTTTTTGTAAATGTGTATGTATTGTGTATTATTTTTTGGTCAATTTCTATTTTAGTGAAGAACTTTTGTCCATGAGAACATAAAGATATTATTATTATTATTGATATCTAATAATACGACACACGGCTAAAAATCAATTGAACACCCGCCAAAACTGTGAGGGAAAGAATTCCTTTGGCTCAGACCGGACCCCGCTCTTTCCCCTCCACTTTATGCCAACCCGAATAAAAAAAATACCTTTTTCGTAATAAAATCATAAAAAGGCAACACTGGTTGTTAAATATTGTACCTCGCGTCGCTTTTATTCCCTCATTGTGCATATTTATCTGTTTGAGTTCTTTGTTCCATTCCAATCTGTTTTAATATATTCATCCAATTATTGCGGAGTTGTAATTGATCTGAGTGCCTATATTGGACGCATGCATTGATGTTTCTTCAAGTATTTCTGCTATTTGAGTACAGCGCAGGGTCTGGGGTCTGTCAACCAATAAAGACACGATTTTTTTTCGAAATGCCAAATGTCTTTCAATAGAATGACATTATTGACTTTTTTAAAGTCATGAATGCAATATTCGTGTCATATTATTTTTATAATATGAACAATACGCATTCAATTATACAAAACTACACAAAAAAAAGCAGTTTTATTTGGAAAAAAGTAATTATAGCTCCGATTTTTAAAGATCGTCAAAACTTTTATCATAGAACTATTATGATCGATTGCAGTTACGTAATCAAAAACTTTAAACTTCACTAATTCATACTTCCCGAACAAATTAATGCCACACTAGGTATTTATAAGATAACAACGATATTCCTACATAAAAATGTAAATAAATAAATTTTTAGAAATAAAAATACGATATCAAAAAAACAAATCATAAAATTCAAAACATAACCTGACTTTCAGTGTGCCAGAGTAGGGAATTTTTTTTGTTATATAAGAAGGGATTTTTTATTTAAAAAATGAGGGTTGATAAGCATTGAGATTTTTGCGCGGGGTGTCAATTGATTTTAGCCGTGGTGTCGTACTATAATCACTAAAATTCGGGTAAGGTGTACCTTGGAGCTTTTCCTCATCATATCGGGTCCTGTACTCCCTTTAATATATTAGTCTCTTTGGCAAAAATACTCAGGAGGCCTTTAAAAACACCTGAAACGGATAATTCCGGTGTCGTCCCGGTTACGGATTTTTTGCAATCACAATACTTTTCCTATATACCTACAGTATAAATGAGGAAGAGTAAAAAAATAAAAAGACAAACGAATGGAAGGAAAGAAAGAGATTGAAGAAGGTACAAATGTATTTTTACAGACATAAGCTGAAATTGGATATATTAGTGTTTATACCTTTATCCAATTACTCTCCCCCTTCTCTGACATTATCTCTAAGTATTATCCCTCACATCTCCTTTTATCTCTAAATGCCCTACATTGTACCTGCTATATTATTCATTATCAATTTTCCTTTTTAACGGGTTCTTTAAAATCGCCCTATAATTTTTACAGCTTCTGCTTATCTTTAAGTAGGGTCTAACATATCATGGTTATTAGATCACGTACTAAACACGTTATAGCCGACGGAGAGATCGCTAAATAGATTGTTTTTGTTCTGATCTTTGGGTTCGACGACACGAAGATCTTGGGTTCGAACTCCAGGTTTTTATTCTCAGTTTTTCATGGTATTGTGTTATTTTATTTTTAACTTATAATCTAGTCCAAGAGCCCAGGGGTGTTTTGTTAATAAAAGTGTTATGGATTTGGAACCGGTCTCAATTTTTCGTAAATCACCTTCCTGAACCAGGATCTGCATCTCTGCCGACCTCGTATCGGATGGGTGTCCCTGGCAGAACGCATTTTACATGTCAAATTTACCACCCAAGTTAACAAAAGTGTAATGGCTGGAACCGGTTCAATTTTTCGTAAATACCACTCCTGAACAAGGATCTGCAATTCTGCCGACTCGTATCGGATGGGTGTCCCTGGCAGAACGCATTTTACATTCAAATTTACCACCCAAGTTAACACCACAGTTGTAATGGCTGGAACCGTCGCAATTTTTTCGTAAATACCTTCCTGAACAAGGATCTGCATTCGCCGACTCGTATCGGATGGTGTCCCAGGCAGAAACCTTTTGACGCCTAAAGTGCGTTCTGCTGGGAACCCCATCCGATACGAGGCAGCAGAATTGCAGATATCCTTGTTCAGGAAGGTATTTACGAAAAATTAAAACCCGTTTCAGCCATTACACTTTTTATTAACTTCGGTGTAAATTGAAAATGTAGTGCGTTTGCCTGGGAACACCCATCCCGATACAAGTCGGAGAATGGCAGATCCTTTGTTCAGGAAGGTATCTTACGAAAATTTAAACCCGTTTCCAGCCCATTTACACTTTTTTATTAACTTCGGTGGTAAATTTGAAATGTAAGTCTTTTCTGCCTGGGAACCCATCTGATACGAGCTCGGCAAAGAATGCAGTCCTTGTTTCAGGAAGTATTTACAAAAAAATTGAGACCGGTTCCAGCCATTACACTTTTTATTAACTTCGGTGGTAAATTTGAAATGTAAAGTGCGTTCTGCCTGGGACACCCATCCGATACGAGCGGCAGAATTGCAGATCCTGTTCAGGAAGGTATTTACGAAAATTGAGACCGGGTTCAAGCCATTACACTTTATTAACTTCGGTGGTAAGTTTGAATGTAAAGTGGCGTTCTGCCTGTGAAACCATCCGATACGAGTCGGGAGAATTGCAGATCCTTGTTCAGGAAGGTATTCTACGAAAAAATTGAGACCGGTTCAGCCATTACACTTTTTTTATTAACAAAACACCCCTGGGCTCTTGGTCATTATACATACGATTTTTACATAAAATATATTACGTCACGATACCATTCTTTGTACAGGTCACGTGACATTCGACTATACAATCTAAATAAACTAACGTTCCTTTAGTCAGTCCTTCGGGGCCAAATATAGGTTATAAATTCAACAATTTACGCTATACACCCAATACAACCTCTTATTTGGATTTCCAATCCATAATTTGGGGGGGGGGATAAGTAGAAAATAGGATTTGACTCCCAAGGCGACCCCTTGTAACAAAATGTAACCAAAACGTACTTCAGTATTTAGATTACGAATATTATTAACTGATAAATGGGATTGGATGTTTTTTTTTGTTTCAAAATTATGGTTTAAGGTATTTTAATATTCGATTTAAAATAAACATACAAAGAATAGAAAAATAAATGTAAAGCGGTTTGAGTTTCAATACTCCTGCATGAATACATAGAGAGCTACAACGATAACAGACACACTAAAAATTAGACTTACACAATAAAAACTAAACTAATGCTGATAATAAGAAAAAATTAGCACATATGCTGGTCTCATACATGGCTACATTCGAGCCTAATCTTTATGTAATCCAAACATTTTTTCGCATTTTATGATGACAAAGTAGCTGTCTAACTCGACAGCTACCTTTGTCTAGATGTTAACTCGACAGCTACTCTTTCGTCAGCTGTCCTAACTCGACAGCTACGTTGTGTAGCTGTCTAACTTCGACAGCTACCTTGTATAAGCTGTCTAACTCGACAGCTCCTTTGTTAGCCGTCTAACTCGCCCAGCTACTTTGTCCTCACAAAGTCTTAACTCGACAGCTACCCTTTGGTGTAGTTGTCTAACTCGCCGCTAACCTTTGTCCTAGATGTCTACTCGCAGCTTACCTTTGACTAATCGTCTAACCGCGCTACCTTTGTGTAGCTCTCTAACTCAACAGCTACCTTTGTCTAAAAGTCTAACTCGACAGCTACCTTTGTATAGCTGTGTCTAACTCGACACTACCTTTGTATAGCTGGTCTAACTCGACAGCACCTTTGTCTAAGTCTAACTCGACAGCTACCTTTGTTAGTTGTCCTAACTCGACAGCTAACACCTTTGTCTAGATGTCTAACTCGACAGCTACCTTTGACTAGATGTCTAACCTCGACAGCTTACCTTTGTGTATAGCTCTCTACACTCACAGCTACCTTTGTCTAAAGTCTAACTCGACGCTACCTTTTCTAGATGTCTAACTCGACAGCTACCTTTTGACTAGATGTCCTAACTCGACAGCTACCTTTGTGTAGCTCTCTAACTCAAACAGCTACCTTTGGTCTAAAACCTCTAACTCGACAGCTACCTTTGTCATAGCTGTCTAACTCGACAGCTCCTTTGTATAGCGTCTAACTCGACAGCTACCTTTGTCTAAAAGTCTAACTCGACAGCTACCTTTGTGTAGTTGTCTAACTCGACAGCTACCTTGTTAAATGTCTAACTCCGACAGGCCTAACCTTTGACTAGATGTCTTACTCGACAGCTACTTTGTGTAGCTCTCTAAACTCACCCAGCCTACCTTTGTCTAAAAGTCTAACTCGCAGCTACCTTTGTCTAGATGTCTTAACTCGACAGCTACCTTAGTATAGCTGTTATCGACAGCTACCTTTGTCTAAATAGTCTTAAACTCGACAGCTACCTTTGTGTTGTAGTTGTCTCACCTCGACAGCTCCTTTGTCTAAATGTCTAACTCGACAGCTACCTTTGCTAATGTCACTTCGACCCCAGCTACCTTTGTGTAGCTCTCTAAGCTCAACAGCTCCTTTTTCTAAAAGTCTACAACTCGACAGCTACCTTTGTCTAGATGTCTAACTCGACAGCTACCTTTGTATAGCTGTCTAACTCGACAGCTACCTTGTCTAGAACGTCGTAACTCGACAGCTACCTTCGTCCTAGCTGTCTCAACTCGGACAGCTACCTTTGTGTAGCTGTCTAACCTCGACAGCTACCTTTGTCTAGCTGTCTAACTCGACAGCTACCTTTGTCTAAATGTCTAACTCGACAGCTACCTTTGTGTGTTGTCTAACTCGACAGCCTACCTTTGTCTAGGATGTTAACTGACAGCTACCTTTTGACTAGATGTCTAACTCGACAGCTACCTTTGTGTAGCTCTCTAACTCGACAGCTACCTTTGTGTAACTGTCTAACTCGACAGCTACCTTTGTATAGCTGTCTAACTCGACAGCTACCTTTGTATAGCTGTCTAACTCGACAGCTACCTTTGTCTAAAAGTCTAACTCGACAGCTACCTTTGTCTAAAGTCTAACTCGACAGCTACCCTTTGTCTACAAAGTTCCTAACTCGACAGCTACCTTTGTTAATTCTAACTCGACAGCTCCTTTGTCTCGATGTTAACTCGACAGCTACCTTGGGTCCTAGCTGTGTAACTTGACAGCTACCTTTGTCTAGATGTCTGAACTCGACAGCTTTACCCTTGGGTCCCCCCTAGCTGTGGAACTTGATAAGCTACCTTTGTCTAGATGTCCTTAACTCGAACAGCTACCTTTGTCCTTGCAGTTTAACTCTACACCTATCTCTGTCTAGTTGTCTTTTATGTCGTTCAGGAATCGAGCGAGCGAAGCGAGCTTTTCCTCATATTTCTGAATCCTGGCATTTACTGGCGAGCGAAGTGAGCCTCTTATCCTACATTTGCGCATATATTTATAACAATCCAGCGAGCAAAATTAGTTTTATTTTTAATGAAACTAATATTATATTTCAGCTAACCTCCGACCGAAGCAAGCCCTGTTTAACAAAGTTTACAAAATAATGAGTCCATGAGATCGGAGTACGCTACTTATTGAATATGTATTATATATATTACCCGATTGACCCGAGTTGATGTGAGGTGTATGAACTGTATATAAATAATATATATATATATATATCCTATATAATATAATATATATATATATAAATATATATATATTATATATATATATATATAATATTATATATATAATATATATTAATTAAATACACTATCCAGGATAACTACCCTATGGAAAGTTTAAATTATTAGCACAAGGTTATATGCCATAGATACAACCTTCTAGGGTTTACAACATACTAAACATAACATGATTAGCTTAATGTAGTAGCCGTTTCTATTTATAGACCTAAAAGCTAAATAATTTTAACATAATAAAAATTGTGAGTTTAAGGCATTTTAAAGGACATATATTATATAATATATATATATATATTTATTATATATTTATTATATATTAATATATATATAATATACTATATTATATACACATTTGAAGAGTCTCTCTTCGTCTGTGGAAGAACTAATCTAGATAGAATAGGAAGAACTATAAAGAAAATATTAATATTTTCATACATTCAATAGTAAAAAAATGTAAGCTATTTGTTTGGCTAGAAAAGTTGCAAAAACTGATCATTTTTGTCGTATAAAAGTTATAATGTGTTATTTGACAAATATTTATTTTTGAAAGTAATGTTTAATCAATACGATTTTTTAGACTCTAGAAGGTAAAATAAACCTATTTTATCTTACCATTTTTCTCTAAAACCACTCTTTTCCCTTGCTTTTTGAGATTTTTAATTATTTTATGTAACCATGTAATTAACATTGTAAGACAAACTGGAAAAATGTAAAAATATAGTTTTTCCAACTTCTAAGGAAGAATGGCTTTAATTATTTTGACCTATTGAAATGTATAAAATATTAATTATTTTCTTAAAGGGCAATCATATAGAGAAGTTTTTTCGTCTTGGCTGAACTTTTTGCTCATCTCTTACTTCCTCTAATGCCCTACAAAAAATTCACCATAAAATTCAACTTTTCAAAAAAATCATGTTTCATGCAACATTTTGGGCAGTAGTTCTAAAATATTTGACAACCTAGTTTAGTAGTTTTGTCCATTAGTAAATTACTCAGCTTTCTAATGAGACCAATTTCGCCTTTCTAGCCTTGAACAGTTTAAAAACCCTCTTAAACAATTTTATGCATGTGAGGTAATTATTTTTTTAACCATATAAATTTTGACCTTGTGGGAAAACGGTTGGAGAATCGGGTTTATATTATACGGATTTTTTGTCCCTTTTGAGGTGTACTAAACACCTCCTTTTCTGGTGGACACTTTTTATATGAAAACACCTGTAATATTTTTATATAATACTATATATATATATATAATATTATAAATATATATATATATATATATATATATATATTAGTATATATATAATATATATATATATAATTATAATAATATACTTATATAATATTATTTACATATATATATATGTATTTATATTTTATTTTTATTTATTTACTAATATATTTATATATTTTATACTTCTCATAGACGTTTTCTATGGTAATGATAACTTTTGAAGCGCTTTCTCTAATCGAAATGAACACATAGTACAAAATAGACGTCCAACCAAATAAGTCCCAAACCTTATTGTTTATGAAACATAATGTTGACATACGCTTGACAGCACGTGACAGCGTAAAAATAAATTAAAAAAAAGAGAAAAAAACCGCCCTAAATCTACTAAAATAAAAAAAAAACTATTTAACAACTTCTAGAAGACAGCACCAAGAAAGAAGAAGTCAGAAGAAACAAAAAGATAGTAAAAAATGGGTTTGCAAGAAAAACAAGCGGCAGGACTCCAACGAGTAATGGAGACCAATCAACTTACTATGACACGGACATACCAAATACCCAACAATATGACACACATAACATGGGTCCATACCCTGTTTATAAATACAAACACAAAAATACCAATTCTATAATAAATGGAATATCAAGACTTCCACCCCATGACGATAGGTAAACTCATTAATGAAACCTTAGGAATTAAAATACAACGAAATTACTCAAATAACCAGTATTTCTGTGAACCAAAATAAAAATAACACTTAAATATAGAATTAATGCAAACAAACTCATAACTTCCCCAAACATCTAAATGAAATTATAACACATTCATACCAAAATCAATAATCTACAAAAAGGGTTGTTCGGGGAATTGAGCAATCCTTAACAGAATCAGAATTTTTACAAAATAATGAATTTCTTCAGAAAATACAAATATAAAACTAATTAACGTTTAAACGAATAACAAGAAAAGTGATTGACAACAATACACCAAATTATACCCACACAAATCAATTTTAACAGTGAGCCATCATTACCAACCTTACGCTTATCTCCACTTTGTGAGATGCCCAATTGAACCGTTACATTCCCCGAAGTAATACAGTGTCAAATTGTCTCCGATTTGGAACATAGAGAAATTGATTGCAAAGGTTCACCCGCTGTAAACATGCGGGTTAAACCTTCAACTCATGGAATAAATGATAAAAATGAGATAGCAACATGCCCTAAAATAACTTCCCCATATGTCATTCACTGAAACAAGGACATAAGACAACAAACTTAAAAGACTGGTACCGAAATTTAAAATACAAAAAAGCCATTAAAGAAAACTATGGTAA
>JACMZG010001883.1:142392-168410 GCA_018340805.1 Microvelia longipes | reverse complement strand
GTAATGCATTGGCCATCAAAGAACCTCTGTGCAAAATAATGCCATCAAAAAATATTTTATTTCAAGCCAGCGAAAGACTATTTCTCTATCACGAATCACCTTCACATGCGCTATAACTATGATCTAGAAAGTTATAAAAGGCTCGCTTCCATTCTGCTCATAGGTTAAACGACGAGAATTATATCTATAATAACATATTACAGCACTGATCGCATATAAACCGATGAAGGCTTGCTAACAGCCGCTAGATTGCTATAATTTACCAATAATACATAGTAAAAAAGGCTCGCCTTTCGCTCGCTAAGTACGATTGCTTATATCTTAAATAACTAATACAAAGTAGAAAACAAGCGAGCTCGCTCCGCTCGCTAGACTTCGCTTATTATTTTAATAAAACTATATATAGTAAAAAAGGCTCGCTCGCTCGCTAGATTGTCGTAGATATATTATTATGCCATAGTAAAAAAGGCTCGCTTTCGCTCGCTAGATTGCGTATATTTATAATAATAAATGGTAAAAAGGCTCGCTTCGCTCGCTAGATTTGCGTAGATTTAGTGTAAAAGAAGGCTCGCTTCGCTCGCTAGATTGCTTAATTTATAATAAAATATTTGTAAAAAAGGCTCGCTTCGCTCGCTAGATTGCGTAGATTTTATATTAATGCATATTAAAAAAGGCTCGCTTCGCTCGCTAGATTGCGTATATTTATAATAATAAATGGTAAAAAGGCTCGCTAGATTGCGTAGATTTATAATAATACAACGTTAAAAATAGGCTCGCTTCGCTCGCTAGATTGCTTATATTTATAATAAATATATTGTAAATAAGGCTCGCTTCGCTCGCTAGATTGCGTAATTTATATTAATGCAAGTAAAAAAGGCTCGCTTCGCTCGCTAGATTGCGTATATTTATATGTAAAGGGGCTCGCTAGATTGCTTATATTAATATTAATGCATAGTAAAAAAGGCTCGCTTCGCTCGCTAGATTGCTTATATTTATAATAATACAACGTTAAAAATAGGCTCGCTTCGCTCGCTAGATTGCTTATATTTAAATAAAATAGTAAAAAAGGCTCGCTTCGCTCGCTAGATTGCTTATATTTAATATTAATGCATAGTAAAAAGGCTCGCTTCGCTCGCTAGATTGCTTATATTTAATAATACAACGTTAAAATAGGCTCGCTTCGCTCGCTAGATTGCTGTTAAAAATAGGCTCGCTTCGCTCGCTAGTTTGCTATATTTATAATAAAATATATATTAAAAAAGGCTCGCTTCGCTCGCTAGATTGCTATATTTATATTAATGCATAAAAAAAAAGGCTCGCTTCGCTCGCTAGATTGCTTATATTTGCGTAAAAAGGCTCGCTTCGCTCGCTAGATTGCTTATATTTAATATTAATGCATATTAAAAAAGGCTCGCGTATATTTTAATAATAAATGGTAAAAGAAGGCTCGCTTTAAATTTTATTTTTTTGAGTTTATTATTTTAGCCGCCATTTTTAAATTAATAAAAAATTTGAAATGTTGACCATGAAAAATATATTTTTTTTTTCTACTCTTTAAGAGCTTTTAAACGATATACAACACGATTTTTTGCTCAAAATTTTTCCGGTCCGCCATATTGGCCGCCATTTTGAATATATTTTTCGGAATATTACCAAAAACTATACAGCTCTGACATATAGTTAATTTTACTTGTATAAAAGTATCTAAAGTATATTACAATAGATCTTTATCTTGTAAATTCTTATAAAATTAGTAAAAACTAATTATTATATTAAATTATGGCCGCCATGTTGAATTTTTCGGAATTTAGTATATAACATTTTTTGTTCTACTAATCAAGAGCTTTACAACGATATATTACTCGAGTTATTCCTTCAATTTTAAATTTTTTGGGTTCATTATTTTAGCCGCCATTTTTAAATTTTCAAAAAAATTTTAAATTTTGACCATGAAACATATATTTTTTTTTTCTACTCTTTAAGAGCTTTCAAACGATATACAACACGATTTTTTGCTCAAAATTTTTTTTATCCGGTCCGCCATTTTGGCTGCCATTTTGAAAATATTTTTCGGAATATTACCAAAAACCTATACAGCTCTGACACATAATTAGTTTTACCTGTATACAAAATTTTATCAAAATCGGTCAATTTTTACGGCAGTTATCGCGACACGTACAAACAAACACACAAACAAACATACAAACACACAAACAAACATACGCGCCGTCCCAATCTTCTGAAATGTAAGAACTCACTTACGTTCGTTCAACAATTCTAGTAAGAAAATATGCTTTAATTTTTTTTTTTTTTTTTTTTTGCGTTGATTTATTACAATCAATTTTAACACTAGTAATGCGTTGCATCAAGAACTCACGTCAAAGAATACATAAAAAAAAAAATTTATTTAAAGCAAGCGAAGATGTCTATCAAAACATTCGGATGCTATACTATTTAAAAGTTATAAAAGGCTCGCTTCGCTTGCTAGTTTAGGTATCTTTAACATTTTACATAGTAAAAAGGCTCGCTTCGCTCGCTAGATTGCTATATTTTAAATAAACATAGTAAAAAAGGCTCGCTTCGCTCGCTAGATTGCTTATATTTATAATAATACAAAGTAAAAAAAAGGCTCGCTTCGCTCGCTAGATTGCTTATATTTATAATAAAATATATTGTAAAAAAGGCTCGCTTCGCTCGCTAGATTGCGTAGATTTATATAAATGCATAGTAAAAAGGCTCGCTTCGCTCGCTATATTTATAATAATAAATGGTAAAAGAAGGCTTGCTTCGCTTAATAATCGCTCGCTTCGCTCGCTAGATTGCTTATATTTATAATAAAATATATTGTAAAAAAGGCTCGCTTCGCTCGCTAGATTGCTAGATTTATATTAATGCATATTTAAAAAGGCTCGCTTCGCTCGCTTGATTGCGTATATTTATAATAATAAATGGTAAAAGAAGGCTCGCTAGATTGCGTAGATTTATAAAAATACTTAAAATAGGCTCGCTTCGCTCGCTAGATTGCGTAATTTATATTAATGCAAGTAAAGAGGCTCGCTTCGCTCGCTAGATTGCGTATATTTATATAATAATACATAGTAAAGAAGGCTCGCTAGATTGCTTATATTAAATATTAATGCATAGTAAAAAAGGCTCGCTTCGCTCGCTAGATTGCTTATATTTATAATAATACAACGTTAAAAATAGGCTCGCTTCGCTCGCTAGATTGCTTATATTTATAATAAAATATATTGTAAAAAAGGCTCGCTTCGCTCGCTAGATTGCTTATATTTAATATTAATGCATAGTAAAAAAGGCTCGCTTCGCTCGCTAGATTGCTTATACACGTTAAATAGGCTCGCTTCGCTGCTAGATTGCTTATATTTATAAATACTACGTTAAAAATAGGCTCGCTTCGCTCGCTAGTTTGCTTATATTTAATAAAATATATATTAAAAAGGCTCGCTTCGCTCGCTAGATTGCTTATATTTAATATTAATGCATAGTAAAAAAGGCTCGCTTCGCTCGCTAGATTGCTTATATTTGCAACGTTAAAAATAGCTCGCTTCGCTCGCTAGATTGCTTATATTTAATATTAATGCATATTAAAAAAGCTCGCGTATATTTATAATAATAAATGGTAAAAGAAGGCTCGCTTTAAATTTTATTTTTTTGAGTTTATTATTTTTAGCCGCCATTTTTAAATTAATAAAAAATTTGAAATGTTGACCATGAAAAATATATTTTTTTTCTACTCTTTAAGAGCTTTTAAACGATATACAACACGATTTTTGGCTCAAAAATTTTTTATCCGGTCCGCCATATTGGCCGCCATTTTGAATATATTTTTCGGAATATTACCAAAAACTATACAGCTCTGACATATAGTTAATTTTACTTGTATAAAAGTATCTAAAGTATATTACAATAGATCTTTATCTTTGTAAATTCTTATAAAATTAGTAAAAACTAATTATTATATTAAATTATGGCCGCCATGTTGATTTTTCGGAATTTAGTATATAACATTTTTTGTTCTACTAATCAAGAGCTTTACAACGATATATTACTCGAGTTATTCCTTCAATTTTAAATTTTTTGGGTTCATTATTTTAGCCGCCATTTTTAAATTTTTCAAAAAATTTTTAAATTTTGACCATGAAACATATATTTTTTTTTTCTACTCTTTAAGAGCTTTCAAACGATATACAACACGATTTTTTCGCTCAAAAATTTTTTTTATCCGGTCCGCCATTTTGGCTGCCATTTTGAAAATATTTTCGGAATATTACCAAAAACTATACAGCTCTGACACATAATTAGTTTTACCTGTATACAAAATTTTATCAAAATCGGTCAATTTTTACGGCAGTTATCGCGACACGTACAAACAAACACACAAACAAACATACAAACACACAAACAAACATACGCGCCGTCCCAATCTTCTGAAATGTAAGAACTCACTTACGTTCGTTCAACAATTATTATAAAATTATATAATAATAAAAAAAAAAAGATAATGCGAATTGCAATCACGGTCGATTTTAACAATTTTACTAGTAATGCGTTGCATCAAGAACTCACGTCAAAAGAATATAAAAAAAATTTATTTAAAACCAGCAAAGAGTTTATCAAAACATTCGGACGCTATATATTTAAAAGTATAAAGGCTCGCTTCGCTTGCTAGTTAAGGTATCTTTAACATTTTACATAGTATTAAAAGGCTTGCTTTCGCTAGATTGCTATATTTACAATAATACATAGTAAAAAAGGCTCGCTTCGCTCGCTAGATTGCTTATATTTTATAATATACAAAGTAAAAAAGGCTCGCTTCGCTCGCTAGATTGCTTATATTTATAATAAAATATATTGTAAAAAAGGCTCGCTTCGCTCGCTAGATTGCGTAGATTTATATTAATGCATAGTAAAAAAGGCTCGCTTCGCTCGCTTGATTGCGTATATTTATAATAATAAATGGTAAAAGAAGGCTCGCTTCGCTCGCTATTGCGTAGATTTATTATGCATGTAAAAAAGGCTCGCTTCGCTCGCTAGATTGCTTATATTTATAATAAAATATATTGTAAAAAAAGGCTCGCTTCGCTCGCTAGATTGCGTAGATTTATATTAATGCATATTAAAAAAGGCTCGCTTCGCTCGCTTGATTGCGTATATTTATAATAAAAATGGTAAAAGAAGGCTCGCTAGATTGCTAGATTAGTTAAAATAGGCTCGCTTCGCTCGCTAGATTGCTTAGATTTATATTATGCAAGTAAAAGAGGCTCGCTTCGCTCGCTAGATTGCGTATATTTATAATAATACATAGTAAAGAAGGCTCGCTCGCTAGATTGCTTATATTAAATATTAATGCATAGTAAAAAAGGCTCGCTTCGCTCGCTAGATTGCTTATATTTATAATAATACAACGTTAAAAATAGGCTCGCTTCGCTCGCTAGATTGCTTATATTTATAATAAAATATATTGTAAAAAGGCTCGCTTCGCTCGCTAGATTGCTTATATTTAATATTAATGCATAGTAAAAAGGCTCGCTTCGCTCGATTGCTCAACGTTAAAAATAGGCTCGCTTCGCTCGCTAGATTGCTTATATTTATAATAATACACGTTAAAAATAGGCTCGCTTCGCTCGCTAGTTTGCTTATATTTATAATAAAATATATTTAAAAAAGGCTCGCTTCGCTCGCTAGATTGCTTATATTTAATATTAATGCATAGTAAAAAAGGCTCGCTTCGCTCGCTAGATTGCTTATATTTGTTATAATACAACGTTAAAAATAGGCTCGCTTCGCTCGCTAGATTGCTTATATTTAATATTAATGCATATTAAAAAAGGCTCGCGTATATTTATAATAATAAATGGTAAAAGAAGGCTCGCTTTAAATTTTATTTTTTTGAGTTTATTATTTTAGCCGCCATTTTTAAATTAATAAAAAAAATTTGAAATGTTGACCATGAAAAATATATTTTTTTTTCTACTCTTTAAGAGCTTTTAAACGATATACAACACGATTTTTTGCTCAAAATTTTTTTATCCGGTCCGCCATATTGGCCGCCATTTTGAATATATTTTTCGGAATATTACCAAAAAACTATACAGCTCTGACATATAGTTAATTTTACTTGTATAAAAGTATCTAAAGTATATTACAATAGATCTTTATCTTGTAAATTCTTATAAAATTAGTAAAAACTAATTATTATATTAAATTATGGCCGCCATGTAATTTTTCGGAATTTAGTATATAACATTTTTGTTCTACTAATCAAGAGCTTTACAACGATATATTACTCGAGTTATTCCTTCAATTTTAAATTTTTTGGGTTCATTATTTTAGCCGCCATTTTTAAATTTTTCAAAAAATTTTTAAATTTTGACCATGAAACATATATTTTTTTTCTACTCTTTAAGAGCTTTCAAACGATATACAACACGATTTTTTCGCTCAAAAATTTTTTTTTATCCGGTCCGCCATTTTGGCTGCCATTTTGAAAATATTTTTCGGAATATTACCAAAAACTATACAGCTCTGACACATAATTAGTTTTACCTGTATACAAAATTTTATCAAAATCGGTCAATTTTTACGGCAGTTATCGCGACACGTACAAACAAACACACAAACAAACATACAAACAAAACAAAACATACGCGCCGTCCCAATCTTCTGAAATGTAAGAACTCACTTACGTTCGTTCAACAATTATTATAAAATTATATAATAATAAAAAAAAAACTAGAGATAAGGAAAATAATGCTCAATTACCTCATCCATTTTGACTTTATTTATTAATTAAAATAAATAAAACACGGTCGATTTTAGACAATTTTAGAAGTAAAGTAAAACTAGTAATGCGTTGCATCAAGACTCACGTCAAAGAATGCATCAAAAAAATATTTATTTAAAGCCAGCGAAGATGTCTATCAAAACATTCGGACGCTATACTATTTAAAAGTATAAAAGGCTCGCTTCGCTTGCTAGTTAAGGTATCTTTAACATTTTACATAGTATAAAAGGCTTGCTTCACTCGCTAGATTGCTATATTTACAATAATACATAGTAAAAAAGGCTCGCTTCGCTCGCTAGATTGCTTATATTTGTAATAAACATAGAAAAAAAGGCTCGCTTCGCTCGCTAGATTGCGTATATTTATAATAATAAAAGTAAAAAAGGCTCGCTTCGCTCGTAGATTACTTATATTTATAATACATAATAAATAGGGCTCGCTTCGCTCGCTAGATTGCGTAAATTTATATTAATGCATAAAAAAAAGGGCTCGCTTCGCTTCGCTAGATTGCTATATTTATATAATACAAAGTAAAAAGGCTCGCTTCGCTCGCTAGATTGCTATTTTTATTAAAAAGTAAAAAACTTTCGCTCGCTAGAATGCTTATATTTATAATAATACATGTAAAAGGCTCGCTTCGCTCGCTAGATTGCGTAATTTTATATTAATGCATAGTAAAAAAGGCTCGCTTCGCTCGCTAGATTGCTAATATTTATAATAATATAGTAAAAAAGGCTCGCTTCGCTCGCTAGATTGCTAATTTTATCATAATACAAATAGTTATTCCTTTAAATTTTAAATTTTTTTAGTTTATTATTTTAGCCGCCATTTTTAAATTATTAAAAATTTTGAAATGTTGACCATGAAATTATATTTTTTTTTCTACTCTTTAAGAGCTTTTAAACGATATACAACACGATTTTTTGCTCAAAAATTTTTTATCCGGTCCGCCATATTGGCCGCCATTTTGAATATTTTTCGGAATATACCAAAAAACTATACAGCTCTGACATATAGTTAATTTTACTTGTATAAAAGTATCTAAAGTATATTACAATAGATCTTTATCTTGTAAATTCTTATAAAATTAGTAAAAACTAATTATTATATTAAATTATGGCCGCCATGTTGAATTTTTCGGAATTTATATAACATTTTTTGTTCTACTAATCAAGAGCTTTACAACGATATATTACTCGAGTTATTCTTTAATTTTAAATTTTTTGAGTTCATTATTTTAGCCGCCATTTTTAAATATTCAAAAATTTTAAAATGTTGACCATGAAACATATATTTTCTTTTTCTACTCTTTAAGAGCTTTAAAACGATATACAACACGATTTTTTCGCTCAAAATTTTTTTTATCCGGTCCGCCATATTGGCTGCCATTTTGAAATTATTTTCGGATATTACCAAAAACTATACAGCTCTGACACATAATTAGTTTTACCTGTATACAAAATTTTATCAAAATCGGTCAATTTTTACGGCAGTTATCGCGACACGTACAAACAAACACACAAACACACAAACATACAAACAAACATACGCGCCGTCCCAATCTTCTGAATGTAAGAACTCACTTACGTTCGTTCAAAAATATTTGCAAAAAGTCTTTAAAAAACCGTTTTTTAAAGACTTTTTGCAAATATTTTTTTACTTTACTTCTAAAATTGTCTAAAATCGAGGAAAGACCATTGAAAAAGCAATTATATTTAAATTGTATTAAAATTGTTATTGAGCTCAGCTCGTTGTTACAATAAATAAATAAATAAATAAAATGTGTGTAGACGGTAGAAAGAAAAGTAGTCTAAATACAGCTATATGTGTAATTGTAACTTTAAAGCTTGACTTAACAACTTAGAGGTTGTAGACGTGTTTACGGATGTCTTAAGTCAAAAGAGCGGGAATTTCAAATTGTTTGTTCTAAGTGAGAAATTCTTCACTTCTTCCTGAGGAATTCTTCACTTCTTCAATTCTTTCTAACTTAACTTAAGGTTGTAGACGAGCCTTTAGTTTCAGATTGGACTGCATAAAGTTATACTTTACATCAGTTCGCCAAGTCAGCAAATTTGAAAAATTGGTAAAAATAAGTTTTAACATTTTTCCTCCAGATTTTTATTTGTTTTTGGGGTGCTTAATCGAATGAAACTAGTACAACTTAAGTACAAGCATAAACATAACTTAGTCCAAGAAAAAGACTGTTTAATGTAGAACCACGTATTATAAAGAGAATTTGCTTGTATTGTGAACTTCTGCGCCATAATTGTTATTTTTATTATACAAGTATGGCTTATCTAGATACCGATTCACTATAGTTTCAAGCTTCACTATCCCTTGATCTTAATGCTATACCTAAACATAATATGTTTGTATCATTAAAAAAATATTAAAAACTTTATAAGTATTAATTGAAATTTTGATGTTTGTTGTAGGAACGCCAAGAAGTTTTTCAGCTCGAGTGCTTGGAATGGTGTGGGCTGGTTTTGCCATGATCATTGTGGCATCATACACTGCCAACCTGGCTGCTTTCCTCGTTTTGGAGAGACCCAAAACTAAACTTTCTGGAATTAACGATGCCAGGGTGCGCTCACTTTTCATTTTGATATGATTTGTTTTTACGCTCAAATAAGAAAATGTAGCGTTTCTTAAGAGTGTTGGTATTGTGTTTTCTCCATTCTTTAAAACTCTAAACTGCTTCGTTTCTATTTGTCTTAAAGACTTGCAATTATCAATTTTATTTCGAATTTACATTTTATTTATATTTTATGTTGTATTTATGTAATTAATTTATGTTGTTTTATATTGTTTTATTTATTAATAAGTAAACCACGCTAAGAGAATTGAGAAATATATTTATAAGGACAAACAAAGATTTACAATCATCAAGCTACGGATAAAACTGCTGTTATCCGTTCGGATTATAAAAAGGGGCAGGAAGTAATGTTTAAGAAATTGCCTCACCTTCCGCCTGTTGCCGATTAAAAAAAAAACGTAACGTTCATACGTAACATTAATAGAAGGTACAAAGTGTTCATCGAACTTTGATAAGACCACTGACAATTTCACTTTATCGTCTCCATCGAACTGAAAAGATTCAAAAACATCCCGCAAAGCACTTCCACCAATGATGTAACACGATAGCTACTCGTTTTTTATCCGTGGCTAACTCATAATATGCATCCATATAAGTGAGATATTCAGCCTTATATCTCTTCCAATTAATAGCCATGTCTCCATCAGTCAACATAGGGCCTAACGATCCAGCAGGATTCGCCATTTTATAAACAATCTGAAAGTTTCTCAAAAGTCACAAACGCACTACAATTTATAAACACACCGCTGCCACCATGTTTTATTTATTAATAAGTAAACCAAACAAAGAGAATTGAAAAATATATTTATAAGAACAAACTAAGATCTATAATCATCAACCTAACAACCACGTGCACTCTGTACTTAGAATAATACTATATATAGAAGGAGCACAGGACCGTAAACACAATGTAATTCCACTGATAACACGAAAGGCGGTTGACTGGTGCAACTAAGTAATGCTGCCAACCTGACAACAAAACATTATTTTAAATATTTGTCATAAATATCTATTAATGAAGAAAGATCGTAAAGAACAAATATAATAACTTGAAATACCTACTGAGTATTTAATAAAACTGGTCTTAGATGGCAAAAGGGTGGCGGAATACAAGAATCTACATTTAGTTGACGAGGACTACTTATTATATATAATTTTAATAAATACGTTAAACTACAATTTAAAATGCTTTAAATATTGTAATGCACCGATATTTATATCAGTATTTTATGAATAATCAATCATTAATTCATAATAGAACATAATAATTCAGCAACCGGAAGTATTGCCAACTTTTTTTTAGAAAATTGTATATTGTTAGGGTGGCAGCATTACTTAGTTGCACCAGTGAACCGCCTTTCGTGTTATCAGTAGTGCTCCTTCTATATATAGTATTATTCTAAGACTCTGTATCTCGATAAAACATAACCTGCAGCCTCTCCTAGACCCAGTGTAGCCACTACACAACATATATTTTATTTAGATTTTTAATATCATTCAATGTTTCAACTGTTGTAGTTATAGCAAACTTGTTATAACTCAAACCGTGTTCTCGCTGTATAGTAAAAGACCTTTGTAGCTGTAATTATGGAAGTCCTTATTCTATTTAGACCTCTACTATTATTAAAGATCTCTACTTAGATATCGGTATCAATAAAAGAAAGTTAAAAATCAGTCAAAATATTTAAAATACTAGGTGTACTGCAAGGATCTTGAATAAAGGGGATGACGCACTATGTCGATTTGCCATACAAAAAAGTGATCCCATCGAAAACCAAAAAAATAGAGAGAATTCAACACGAAACACACGTCAAAATCCAACTGCACATGCTTGGTACAAACTGCGCATGCTTACAACTCTTAAAACAGCGCAGGTCTTAAATTATAGGCAAACATACCTCTCAATGGTTTCCCATTGTTTATTGCTTGAAAAGGTTATAACAAAACACGCTTAAATTATCACTCACTAAAGTGGCAAAGTATAGTCCAAAATTTAAAATTAAATAAGCACAAATGATTTAACAAGCACCACTAATATAACAATCACGAGAAGCACAGAAGAAAGTTTAGAAGCAAACTCGACAACCTTGCTGCATAACCTGCGTTTGGCACATTTTATCATTATAACCAAGGGGAAGGTAAGTTTGCTCCTATTTCTCTATCTCATACAACTTCCATAGGGTCAGAAATGTTCCTTAATGCGTCATCCCCTTTATTCAAGATCCTTGGTGTATTGATATATGAGGAGCATTAGTTTTGAAAAAGCTAAACTTTATTGGAGATATTTTATTGCAGTTAAGGAATACCATGGAGAACCTGACCTGCGCCACAGTCAAAGGTTCAGCTGTGGACATGTATTTCCGAAGACAGGTGGAGTTATCTAACATGTACCGGACCATGGAGTCTAATAACTATGACACAGCTGAGGAAGCAATCAAAGATGTCATTAATGGGTAAGGGTAGCGTATTTTTTTTATTTTATTATAGTGGTTGATTTTATTATGGCATGATGTGTCTACATAAAAGTCTTAAAGAAATGGTTATAGTGAGAGTAATAAGGTGAAGACTACGGCTTTGGGTCATTTTTGCCAATTCCCTTAGATAAAAGAGAGTTTTCTACCTTATGAGTTCAAGTGCAGTCATTTAGTGTCTAATCCACAGATGAGCCGCGACTTCACTATACGTTTGTATAGTGTAGTCTTCAGCTTGTGGTCTACTCTAGAAGAGGTTTTACCACTTCAAATGCCCCAGCAAATATATATATACCAGCAAAATGCCCCTCCCAGAACCAAAAGTGGGGCCGGCTATTGTATACTAACATGTACCATGGGCATGCGCATGCGCTTCGCGCGCGCGCCGGTACGTTAGTATACAAATAGCCGGCCCCCACTTTTGGTTCTGGGGAGGGCATTTTGCTGTCGGTGACGGTGTCGGAAGATAATTTTTTTTGAATCTTCTTTCTTAAGAGTGAGGACATAAAACACGTATATATGACGTGGGACCGGGGTGAAGGATTTAGTCGTGTCAATGCCATTCCATTTACCGTATCATAAGTATTTAGGTCCGGGAACATCCGATTTTACAGAAAGACCATACGATCGAGACGATAAGATAGCAGAAGGTCACGATTTAGATTATCAGTTTTCAATTACACCCGAAGACGTCTCTACAGCTGATAAAAAAGCAATATCTTCATTTTGGAGTGATTTCTCTAGCTCAGGTAATTGGCATTCATTACTCGGAGCTACAGGTTTATCTTTAAAATATGGTACTGAACGAATATTCGGTAACATATATCCTAGTATGAATCAAGCTAATACATCTATAAATAAAGCTATATACGGTTTGCGCCAGAAGTATTTAGCACGTTACGCTAGAGCTAATAATATTTCATTTCGCGAAGCTCAACAGCAACAAAGAGAATTATTAAGCAACGATCAGTCGTATTTAAACGAACTAAGAGAGTTAAAAGAGACGTTCAATCAAGGTGGCCCTACATTTAATACTGCAACAGAGCGATTAAACGAAAAACGAGGTTTATCGTCTACATTTAATCCAGTTAGTACCTCAACACAAAAACCGTCCACATCCACACAAGGACCGTCCACATCCAAACAAGTAAATTCACCCGATATCCACGACCAATCAACTTTAGATCCTGAAGACTATTTTGGTGATACAGATATATTTCACAATATGGATATAGACGCGATTGACGGAGGTAACGCTGAAAACCAAGGCAAAGGTGGTGGCGGTGGACAAACTATAGGAGGGCCATCTGTAATGGGACAAGCTCCTGCTCTTCAAATATTAAATAATCCATCAATTAAATCTAATACTATTACTATAAGACACTCTCATTTGTTTCAGACCTGGGGCTATAAATTTAATATGTGGGAAAATACCACTGTGAACAAATCATACTTATTACATTACCCATTGGCTGTAGTACCAGTTGATTTTTTGCCTTTTTATTTATCCCCTAACGAATTTGCTAATTTACCTATCGGTTGTTCTATTGAAGAAGTATATGTTAAAATAACACCAAAAGGTATCAGATGTAGTTTCGATACGGGGACATCTCTTAGTAGTACTGCAAATAACCAACAAACTATATTTGGTGTATCGTCTGTGGGATTAAATCATAAATATTTAATTCGTCATAGACATGTTAAAGCCAATAGTGCTAAGGCCATGGCTCCGTCATATGAAGAAATAACAGACGCCCATATGGAATCATTAGTTAATAGGTTATGGGGTGAAACAACAGAGAATTTCCAAATATAACCTTTCCAACTAGTTTATGGACTATTAGATCATTACCGTTTTATACTGCATTTCATTTTCCATTTGAGGGTGAAACAGGTAATACAACATTTAACTTAGATACAGGGCTTGTTGATTTAACTTCACATACTAACGTATTCAATATTTTAGATCACAAAGATGTTCCCTGTATTAATTATTCATACAAACCCAAATATTCGCCTTGTAAAATAAAACAAAATATCGTTGGTACAGATAAGATAGTGCCGGCAACCACTAGATGGTACGGGAATAATAATAATAATAATAATAATAATAATAATAATAATAATAAAATGTTTATTTATTATAAATACAAATTAGATTCGAGAATACAATATGTTACAAAATAATTTTATATAGAGCAACTATCAAACTCTTTAAGAGAAAAAATAAACTTTAAGCCGCAAAAGCATGAGCTTGTGCGCGGCTTTAGTCTTCTTGTTAAAAGTTTCTTTTCCTTATTAATAGTTTCTTATAAATAGTTTAGTTTCTGTTAGTAGTTTTCTTAAATTATGTTTACTTAATTAGTATTTTTATACGACTTGGTTAGTTTTTTTAAAAAAAAATTTAAAATAAGATTTCTTAAATTTAAGGAAGAGAATTTATTAATTAAAAAGTTAGTACAAAATAATAAATAAAATATAATAAAAAGAAAATATTATTTAATCTAAGGTTAGAAAAAAAAGAAAAAAGAAGAAATAGGTTAATTTGGAGGTGGTTTTAACCACAGGATTATTTCTTTTTTAAAATCTTTAAAATACAGGTTAGTTTTTATCTCATCTGGTAGCATATTAAATAAAATTGGACCTCTAGTAGCAGCATGTCGTTGCATCATTGATGTTCTACATTTTAAACTTTTTACTTTTCTATTAGTTTTGTTTCTAGTGCTGTGATTGTGATTAATATACTCTTTCGGTTGATTAAAGTATTTTAATAGAACCTTTTTTGTAAATAACTGTTTGATTGTGAGAACAGGGAAATCTTTGAAAAGTTGATCAGTAGAATATAGTCTTGGTTTCTTAAGGATGGTTTTGATGACTGATTTTTAGCTATTTCTAACGAGTGCAAGTGAGTTGGATTTGCTGATCCCCATCCAATAATACCGTACCCAAGAATAGATTCCACTAGAGCATGATATATAGTTTTAATCAACTTTTCATCACAGAAATCCCTAAGTGCTCTAAAATAATATATGAATTTCCTTATTTTATTTCTAATATTTTGAATATGAATTTTCCAAGTCAATGTTTGGTCAATAGTAACACCTAGGTATTTTATAGAAGTTACCCTGTCTATAGTCGTACAGTCACAGTTTGGTGTGTCATTTTTTCTAACGCACTTACAATCATGGATTTTGAGTTTAGTTATATCCTTAGGCTGTCCTTTCTTAGATAGTGAGAAGGTAATAAATTTGGTTTTTTTGGTGTTTAGAAATAATAGGTTTGTGTGGAGCCATTTGCTTACTAAGGCCAGCTGTTGTTCTACTTTGATTGTCAATTCTTGCCAGCTGTGTGTGTCTGATGAAAACAATAAACACGTATCATCAGCAAAACCTATTACTTCACCTAAGAAATTAGGGATAAGGTATAAATCATTGATGTAAGTCAGAAATAACTTCGGTGACGTCACTGTTCCTTGTTGTGTTCCAGTATGAAGCGTGGCTACAGAGCTTAAGTCGTTAAGTAACTTTACCTGTTGTTGCCGGTTTGTAATATAGTCAATAAGTAATTCTAAGGCTTTCCCTCGTATCCCATAATATTGAAGTTTTTCTATTAATTTTTTCTGATCAACTGTGTCAAATGCTTTTTTAAGTCCAAAAAAACTGCTATTACTTTATTGTTGTTGTCTAATTTTGAGGTAATATACTTAGTTAGTGCATATATCGCGTCGTCAGTACTTTTATTGTTTTGAAAACCGAATTGAGATTTTGAGAGAATTTGATGTTTTTCGAAAAAAGATGAGATTCTACTTTCAATGCATTTCTCTAATAATTTTGCTCCTACTGGTAATAGAGATATTGGTCTGTAATTCATTACATCAGACTTACATCCTTCCTTAAACAGAGGAGTGATGACAGCGTTTTTGAATACACTAGGAAAAATACCCGAACTGAAACAAGTGTTGAATATATAAACTAAGGGTTTGACTAAATTTTCTTTGCATGATTTTATTATTTTTGCAGATATTTGATCTATACCAGGAGCTTTGTTATTTTTTAGTTCCCTTATGTGATTTAGTATTTCAGTTTCTGTTACAGGTAAAAGAACTAAAGAGTCAGGTAGTCTAGGTATATTTTCAGTACTCGAGTCAGAGCTACAGTTGCAGTATTTTTTCTGTTCGTCAGCTAAAGTTTCACCAATGCTTGAGAAATGTTCATTTAGTTTATTTGCAATATCTTTTGTTGACTATTTTTTCACCACTTGGCAAAATTAGTTCCTTGATTTCTGTTTGAGATTTTTCTCTACCTAAGGTTCTATTTATAATTTGCCATGTTTTGAAATTATTTTGCCCAGCCAATTTAATTTCATCTTCTAGATATTGATTCTTAGCAGTTTTTATAATTCTATTAAGTTGATTTCTGTATTTTTTATAAGCGGTTTTCAATTCTGCATTTTCCGGGTCACTGTCAACTTGCCTAGCCATTTTGTCACGGATTAATATACTTTCTATGATGCTATTCGTTATCCAAGGTTTTCTTTTTTTGTATTTTCTATTTAATTTAACAGTTTTTATGTCTCCAATAGTGGGTTTTTAAAGTATTTACAAACATAGATGTTATTTCATTTGCGTCGTCATTTTTATAGATATTATCCCAAGTTTGGTTATTTATATCATTAACCAGGCTTGGAAAGTCAGTTCTGCTTACGTAAGTGTTACTGTTATTTAAATTATTTTTTGATGATGTGTTATTATATTTATAAATAATTCCAACTGGGAAGTGATCTGTTATTTTATTATTAAGTCTATACGCAACGGTAAGTAGCTTTTTTTTGTTTGGTCCATATATGGTCTAGACAGGATTTACTGTTGTTATGAATTCTGGTGTAGGTATTTATATTGGAATTATAGCCAAATTGGGCCATCATATCGATAAAGTCTTCAGTATGTGCATCATAATTGTCAGCTTTAATATTGATATTAAAATCCCCTAGCACTACATGGTTTTCATTACTCATGCTGTGTAAATGGTCGTATAACGATGCGTTAAACAAATCTAAGCTATATCCCCATAATCTGTATATTAGAGTCACAGTATGTACCTTATTTTGTTCGTCTCTAATTTTAAATAGTAAACTAGTACATTGCTCTACGGGATTTTCTTGTTTAGATATTATTTGCAGACTATTCTTTACAAATGCTACAATTCCGTCAGCTCGGTTAAACTGACCATCCACCGGAAGAGGTTTATAGCCGGGTATTGTAAAATTTTCAGGAAAAACTCTTAACCATGTTTCAGTCAGTAAAATTATGTGTACCTCTACATTTATACCTTCTAACAGAACTAATAGCTCGTCATAGTGTTTTTCTAAACTACGTATATTTAGATGCAATAAATTTAAAAAATATTTAGTGCCTGTAGTCAGTGACTTCAGATTTAGATCAGTTAGTTCTTTTGTTTCGGTTTCATGGTCCATTTTAGGATCCGAAATTATTTGATTTGTAGTTGTCATGGTGTTAAATCTATGGATATTTTATTTTCTACTATTTTGTTGAAGTTATGCGTCTCGTTTGTTATTAAATAGTTTTTAATAGTATGGACGTTGGTCTGTAGTATCTCCTTTGTTAGTAATGAAATTAAGTCCGTTTCATCTGTCGTTAGATATCTAAAGCTATAAGTATGTCTACTAAGTGCAACAATTATACGTGGAATACTATTATAAACGTCTAAGGGTTTTGAATTTATCCTAACTAACACCACACGTTTAGACGTCAGTCCTTGAGCTTCGTGAATGGTATGAATTAGAATTGGTCCATAACATCTACCTTTTAAAATATCTATCATCATATCTTTTTCAATTTGTGTAAAAGTCAGTATAAGCGTGTCTTCTTTAAGTTGATACTGACTGGCATCACTAATAATCGGTCTGATGGATCGTACGCACGGGTTTGTTGTTTGAATATTTTTATAATGGTTCGACAACAAGAAGCACACATCCTGAGGACATCTCTTAGTGGTAGAGAGAGTTAAACAAGGATCACAGAACTGTGAGATCTTAGACCACTCAGATGTTAGAGAAGATCTTTCAATGTATGGGATTTGATTTTCATCGCCAAGTAGGATTATTTCATTTGCTCTCGGAGCTCAGCAATAAATCCCACGTAACCTGCATGCATGAGCATTGCTTCGTCTATAAAGACGCGGTCGTAATGCTTATCAGATCCATTTATTACGAAAGAAGCCACCGTTCTGTAATCCTTGTAGACTCTGTCCTTTCCCTTTAATTTATAATTTTTTTTTATATTTTGCCTAATTTCATTTAGATTGGCTCTGGTTTGGGTCAATACCAAGTCCTTTCCCGGGGTGTGCTGACTCATTATAAACCTCGTTTTACCGCAACCGGGCACTCCGTTTATCCATTTAACGTTTGATAGTTTACATTTAGTAATATTGATTTTATTAATTTTGGTCACTAATTCCGCATCAAGCATGAGCTCTGTGTCTTTAGTTACTAATATATACCTATCGCTTGTTTCAAATCTTCTTTGATTTTCGTTATATTTTACATAAGTACCATTTTTTCTAAGCTGAAACCCATTCGATACTGATTATTTGTGGGCCATATGAAAGTATTTCGGCTATTGTCATACAGGTTCATTTCTTTAAACCTTATTTCACGAAAGGCTCTGGAGGATTCAAATATATTTTTGCTTATTACAGTTGATAATATTTGTTTGTATATGTCAGCATTTAGTTTGTCTTTTTGATTTAATAAATTTCGTAATTCAATCATGCTATTTGTAAAACTTTCTATCTTGTTAGAGCCAGGAAGGAGGCCTTGTATGAAATTATTGTTTATTGCACTCTTTTCAAATATATTTAAGAAATTAAGGGTGTCAAAACCTTTGTAATAGAAAATAAACTTAAGGTTCATAGATGCGTTTATTAAGCTTAATAAATCTAAAGCCGATATATCTATAAGTGGCTCTATAATATCGATACCTATAATTAATGGATAGTTTGATGCGGCCCATACATTTAATGATTTTATAAGTAAGGCTAAATGATTAAAAGTGTTTTCCTTATCTGTTTGTAATATTATAATTTTACTGCTTACTGATTTGGACATCTTGTCTAGCGATTGTAGGTCAGAGTAGTTTTCTAGAGATAACCAGTCATTTTCTTTCATTTTCTTAGTTTTAAGTATAGTAGAAAGCCCCTTAGATAATCTTAAGGAGTTATTATTTTTTGTGGCAAATGATATACTTAAGTCAACGTATTTAGTGAAGTTATAAATTAACGATGTTCTACTTTTAACTGTTTCCGTTGTGCCCTTATAATTAGTAATACTGTTTAATAAATTATTTAAAAATAAGTTGTTGTATTGTGTAATTTTTTCGGACGTTAGCCCGACAAAATTACACAAATCCAAGCCCCTACGAACAAAGATATTATCTTTACTGATATTATCCTCGTTCGTAGGGGCTGTTTTAGCTAATTTTTTAAAAATAAATTTTTTAATATCCATAATCGGTTTTTTTAATTTCTTTTTGGATTGCATTTGCATGGCAAGGGCACTTCGGGTCGTTTGCTCTATGGTATAACCGTTCCCTATGATTGGGGTTGTCTGTCTTTATAAGTAATTTACAGTTATGGCACACTGGGTTTTTATTTAAGTTCTGACACGTTTTTATTTCATGTTCTCCTGCACAGTGCGGACAAATTTCGCTATCTTTTTTGCAGTATTTGGCTACATGGCCGTATTCCTGACATCGGAAACACCTGGATGCGACAATAAAGTCCTTGACACGACAAGAAGTCCACTCTATAAAAACATTGCCCGAACTCAGAAGTGCTCGCCTCATATCAGGCTCGCATTCTAAAACCCAATGTACAGTATCTTTGTTTCTAGGTCCTAATTTAAATCGGGGTTTAATTGAGAGTGATAGTTGCTCTAGTGTTTTATCTTTAACAATAGGCTTATTTTTTTCAAATGTTGCTGAGGATGTCTTGTTCATTTAGATCCACAGGAACGTCGTATACAATTAATCTAGGCTGTTTCCTCTTCGGCTCCGAGATGACGTATCCTGCCTCTGCTAACTTGCTGTTTATAACTTTTGCTTTTTCAGCCTTATTTTCAAGAACAAGTACAACTCCCCCTCCTTTAATTGTTTTGGACCTTTTTACTTTCAGGTTTTTCTCCTTTGGTATATGAACAGCCAAAGCGTCTCTTGTGTCCTTGTTTATGTCACTTTCAGTTTTGTCTAGAGAATCTTTTGGTTTGATAATCACGACTTCGTCTATTGGTTTTATTTGCTTTAGGTTTAGTAATTTATTTTCACTCATTGATTTATTTAGCTTAGTCGGTAATTGAATTATTTCCGCATACGTCATGGGTTTACAAGGCGTTGTTGTCGACAGAATTTTCATTTCGAGGTCATCAAACCTCTTATTAATGACATCGTTCATTGAGAACTGTGGTGACACATTTACCAGAGCTTCTACCCTTGATTTTATTGTTTTAACCATACTATTGAGTCTATTATTTAGGTTGTTAAAATTGTCATAATCTGCTCGCAGAACCTTCCTTTTGTCAAATTCGGCGGTGGCCCATGACGCAAAAGATGAATATAGTACATTAAGCTCACCTAAGTCTTCAAATATGTCGGTACATATTTTCTTTACTGGAGTGTCCTGCTTTTCCATGTTATTATTGTGGTTATTTGTGTGGGAGTTAATGTCAGATTCTTCGAATTCAGATACTAATCCAAAGGAACTGAGTGATGATAGCATATGTGCACAAGATCACAACTTTATACTAAGAGTTTAAGTCAAGAAAAGAGTTTATAGTAATTTAATGAAATAAAAATAAAAGATTTGAAAGAAAGATTAGTAATAATATAGAAAGATAAAATAAGAGTAAGTAATAAATATTATAAATTTAGATTGATTTTACAGTATAAAAATGATTTATTTAAATTAAAATGTGTATATTAAGCAAAAAGTTTTAATTTGTATTGGCTAATAAAAATTTAAACTAAACTATTCTACTACTAATTAGCTAGATGTTTACACTACTGGAGTTCTGATGAGACTGATATAGCAATTCCTTTGGTGATGTGTCTGTATTAATTGACGGTGGATTACAAAAAGCGAATCATTCTGTTACGGGTATTTCTTGGGCTAAAGAAAATCAATATATGGTTCCTATAGAACAATCATTTTATAAAAAAACCCCACAGCATCAATTTAATACCATGTCACAGCCCCAAGTTCACATAGGTATTTTACCATGTCAAAGTAATGCTCCAGCAGACACTGATGCAGACTTTGTTAATGCATCTGCTATTTTTTATATAGAAACAGAAATCACATTTAAAACTAACTTTACATCCATGTTCAATAGAGCTAATGTAGTTGCTCATACAGATTCTGTTTATGATCGTAGTTATAATTCAAAGAATCTATATAATATTGAACACTTTGCTGGCTTATTAGCTAAATAGTATTAGGTTTAATATTAAATAATAAGAACATTTTATTTGATATATGTAATGTATTATATTAAACATGAAATATACATTTTAAAAAATAATTGTTTGTGTAATTTATATTAATACCTCTTCTACTGGTAATATATTATATTTTACAAATAAATGATACAATGCAACAGGTAATATTTTTTTTTTACAATTGGTAAAATCATATGGATAAAATGTGAGTTTATACATTCTACAATTAAATTCTTCATTATTAGGAAATACAGCATGGTTTGTACAAACTACAACAGGAGTTCTCTGTAATATTTGAAAATCTTCATACTTAATATTACAGGAAACATTAGTACCAGAAAATAACAATTTAAATGTATCAAACGCACTGTTTTCAACGTTTGGTTCATCAAAAATTAATATGTTTCGACTTATACAATCCTGAAATGGAAATTGTGAATATTTGTTATAATTTGCAATTATACCATAATTAATCATGAATTCGCCTAGTATATAGGCGAACCAAATTTTTCCACAATCTGGTACACCAATTAACTGCAAACAGTTTTTTTCCCAGACTGTTTTGATAATAATAAATATATAAATGTTAAAAACGTTGTTATCGAAATATTATTATGACTAGTAATGCGTTGCATCAAGAACTCACGTCAAAAAATACATAAACATTTGTTTAAAGCAAGCGAAATGAGTTTATCAAAACATTCGGATGCTATACTATTTTAAAGTTATAAACTCAAAAAGGCTCGCTTCGCTGCTAGTTTAGATATCTTAAACATTTACATATTTAAAATAATACAAAGTTAAAAATAGGCTCGCTTCACTCGCTAGATTGCTTATAATTATAATAAATATATAGTAAAAAAGCTCGCTTCGCTCGCTAGATTGCGTAGATTTATATTAATGCATAGTAAAAAAGGTCGCTTCGCTTCGCTTAGTTGCGTATATTTAATGATAAATAAATATTTATAATGATACATTCTTAAAGAAGGCTCGCTTCGCTCGCTACATGCTAATACAAATTAAAAATAAAGCTCGCTTCGCTCGCTAGATTGCGCATATTTATATTAATGCATAGTAAAAAAGGCTTGCTTCGCTCGCTAGATTGCTTTATTTATAATAGTACAAATTTAAAAAGGCTCGCTTCGCTCGCTAGATTGCTTATATTTATAATAAAATATAATGTAAAAAAGGCTCGCTTCGCTCGCTAGATTGCGTATATTTAATTAATATATGTAAAAAAGGCTCGCTTCGCTCGCTAGATTGCTATTGCATAGTAAAAAAGGCTCGCTTCGCTCGCTAGATTGCTTAATTTATAAAATATATAAAAATAGGCTCGCTTCGCTCGCTAGATTGCGTATATTTATAAGCTCGCTTCGCTCGCTAGATTGCTTATATATAATATTAATGCATAGTAAAAAAAGGCTCGCTTCGCTCGCTAGATTGCTTATATTTAATATTATTGCGTATAAAAAAAGGCTCGCTTCGCTCGCTGATTGCGTATATTTATAATAATAATAAAAAGGCTCGCTTCGCTCGCTAAATTGCGTATATTATATATGCATGTAAAAAGGCTCGCTTCGCTCGCTAGATTGCTTATATTTATAATAATACAAAGTAAAAAAGGCTCGCTTCGCTCGCTAGATTGCGTAGATTTATATTCATGCATAGTAAAAAGGCTCGCTTCGCTCGCTATTGCTATATTATAATAATAAATAGTAAAAGAAGGCTCGCTTCGCTCGCTAATTGCGTAGATTTAATTCTGCATAGTAAAAGAAGGCTCGCTTCGCTCGCTAGATTGCTTATATTTATAATAAAAATATTGTAAAAAGGCTCGCTTCGCTCGCTAGATTGCTTGATTTATATTATGCAAGTAAAAAAGGCTCGCTTCGCTCGCTAAATTGCTAATATTATTATTAATGCATAGTAAAAAAAAGGCTCGCTTCGCTCGCTAGCTTATGCTAAATATTTGCGTATATAATAATAAAGTAAAAGAAGGCTCGCTTCGCTCGCTAGATTGCTTATATTTAATAAAATATATTGTAAAATAGGCTCGCTTCGCTCGCTAGATTGCTTATATTTATTAATGCATAGTAAAAAGGCTCGCTTCGCTCGCTAGATTGCTTATATATAATATTAAATGTAAAGAAGGCTCGCTATTGCGTATATTTATAATATACATGAAGGCTCGCTTCGCTCGCTAGATTGCTTATATTTAATATTAATGCATAGTAAAAAAGGCTCGCTTCGCTCGCTTGATTGCGTATGTTTATAATAATACATAGTTAAAAAGGCTCGCTTTAAATTTTATTTTTTTGAGTTTATTATTTTAGCCGCCATTTTAAATTATTAAAAAAAATTAAAATGTTGACCATGAAAAATATATTTTTTTCTACTCTTTAAGAGCTTTTAAACGATATACAACACGATTTTTTGCTCAAAAATTTTTATCCGGTCCGCCATATTGGCCGCCATTTTGAAAATATTTTTCGGAATATTACCAAAAACTATACAGCTCTGACATATAGTTAATTTTACTTGTATAAAAGTATCTAAAGTATATTACAATAGATCTTTATCTTGTAAATTCTTATAAAATTAGTAAAAACTAATTATTATATTAAATTATGGCCGCCATGTTGAATTTTTCGGAATTTAGTATATAACATTTTTTGTTCTACTAATCAAGAGCTTTACAACGATATATTACTCGAGTTATTCCTTTAATTTTAAATTTTTGGTTCATTATTTTAGCCGCCATTTTTAAATTATTCAAAAAATTTTAAAATTTTGACCATGAAACATATATTTCTTTTTCTACTCTTTAAGAGCTTTAAACGATATACAACACGATTTTTCGCTCAAAATTTTTTTTTATCCGGTCCGCCATTTTGGCTGCCATTTTGAAAAATTTTTCGGAATATTACCAAAAACTATACAGCTCTGACACATAATTAGTTTTACCTGTATACAAAATTTTATCAAAATCGGTCAATTTTTACGGCAGTTATCGCGACACGTACAAACAAACACACAAACATACAAACATACAAACATAAGCGCCGTCCCAATCTTCTGAAATGTAAGAACTCACTTACGTTCGTTCAACTAGTAATGCGTTGCATCAAGAACTCACGGCAAAGAATACATAAAAAAAATATTAATTTAAAACAAGCGAAATGAGTTTATCAAAACATTCGGATGCTATACTATTTTAAAGTATAAACTCAAAAAGGCTCGCATCGCTTGCTAGTTTAGGTATCTTTAACATTTACATAGTAAAAAAGGCTCGCTACGCTCGCTAGATTGCTTATATTTATAATAATAAAAAGTTAAAAAAAAGGCTCGCTTCGCTCGCTAGATTGCTTATATTTAATAATACAACGTTAAAAATAGGCTCGCTTCGCTCGCTAGATTGCTTATTTATAATAAAATATATTGTAAAAAGGCTCGCTTCGCTCGCTAGATTGCGTAGATTTATATTAATGCATAGTAAAAAGGCTCGCTTCGCTCGCTTGATTGCGTAATTTGTAAAAAAAGGCTCGCTTCGCTCGCTAGATTGCGTAGATTTATAGTATCGCTTCGCTCGCTAGATTGCTTATATTTATAATAAAATATATTGTAAAAAAAGGCTCGCTTCGCTCGCTAGATTGCGTAGATTTATATTAATGCATATTAAAAAAGGCTCGCTTCGCTCGCTAGATTGCGTATATTTATAATAATAAATAAAAAGGCTCGCTTCGCTCGCTAGATTGCTTATATTTATAATAAATATATTGTAAATAAGGCTCGCTTCGCTCGCTAGATTGCGTAGATTTATATTAATGCAAGTAAAAGAGGCTCGCTTCGCTCGCTAGATTGCGTATATTTATAATAATACATATAGTAAAGAAGGCTCGCTTCGCTCGCTAGATTGCGCATAGAAAAAGGCTCGCTTCGCTCGCTAGATTGCTTATATTTAAATAATACAACGTTAAAAATAGGCTCGCTTCGCTCGCTAGATTGCTTATATTTATAATAATAAAGTTAAAAAAAGGCTCGCTTCGCTCGCTAGTTTGCTTATATTTATAATAAAATATATATAAAAAGGCTCGCTTCGCTCGCTAGATTGCTTATATTATAATAAAATATATTGTAAAAGGCTCGCTTCGCTCGCTAGATTGCTTAATTTAATAATGCATATTAAAAAGGCTCGCTTCGCTAATTGCGTATATTATAATAATAAATGGTAAAAGAAGGCTCGCTTCGCTCGCTAGATTGCTATATTTAAATAAATATATTGTAAATAAGGCTCGCTTCGCTCGCTAGATTGCGTAGATATTTATAAATTAATAAATGCAGAAAGGGCTCGCTTCGCTCGCTAGATGCTTATATTTATATTAATGCATAGTAAAAAAGGCTCGCTTCGCTCGCTAGATTGCTTATATTTATATAATAATACAACGTTAAAAATATAGGGCTCGCTTCGTCGCTAGATTAGCTTTTAATTATAATAATACTACGTAATAAAAATAGGCTCGACTTCGCTCGCATAGATCTTGCTTAATTGATAATAAAATAATACGTTGAAAAAGCTCGCTTCGATCGTGATAGATTGCTATAAATTTAATAATTAATAGCATATTAAAAGTGCTCGCTATA